>JANQAP020008696.1:0-11582 GCA_026874005.2 Erythroxylum coriaceum | reverse complement strand
TCTGCGCACTTAACACACTTGTCAAAGACATTCTTTTGTTTCTAACATTATTATTATTTGATTGTCATCAAAATTAGCCATCGTAAAGTCTTCTTGACTTAATAAATTGTTTACTCTTTTCAATTGCACATATCCATTACTAATTCTTTGGTCATTCAAACTCTATAACTACTCCTAAGTACGTTTTCATGAAAGGTCAACTATTACAAGTTCAGTAGGTTTTTATTCGAAACCCTTTTTTTATTTACTTTTTATGAACATGGACTTAGTCTTTTTATGCGGAGGCAAACATTGGTAGTGAATTTCGATCCAGTTACTCGACTAAGTCATATTTTTTATCAAGCTGCTTGGTTGGAATGTCATTATAGCATTTTTACTCGAAGGTCACATTTGTGACGCTTGTCAACTCGGTTACTCAGCTATATCACATTCTCAATTGGATAATAGTTATTTATATAGCAAACATGATTTTTTTTTAATTGCCTACCTTGTTACTTTAGCTACTCATTTCTATGAAAAATACTAGTAAAGCTACTTAAGTCGAAAGGCCTCAAATTATGAATGAATGTGACAATTTAAAGGGTGACAAACTCACACTAAATCCTAATTAACTTGTATATCTAGCCAAAGACTTCAATTCACTAATTTTGCAAGCTAATGATTCTTCACAACCTAATAGACTATGTTCAAAATTAAATCAATTCTAATCCATCTAAGCCATTGACACATTCACATAATTTACAATATGCAACCTAAACATACTAACATAACAACATGCAAAATCACACTCAAAGCAAAACAAATAACCTTCCCTGCACTTAAACAACACATTGTCCTCAATGTGAGAAGGGGATAAACAAACACATAAGGAAAGAAGAAACATAAATTAAAGTAAAACAAAAAATAAAAATGAAAACTAAACTTGAAAAGAAAGGGGGTTAGAACAAAGCCTCATGATGATGGAGGCGGGGATGATAATGGAGGCAGTAATTGAACGCCCTGAGCCTCGAACTAATGATGGATATGACGTATGTCTCAACTCTGACATTGTTGAGTTTGGGCCATCTCCTTTATCCTTCTAGAGTTCTCCGCAAGTGTATCTATAATTACCTTGGTGTTTATGGAGAATATATCTAGTACTTTCTTCCAGCCCGATTCTTATGTTTCTTCTTCTTCCCCAAATTCCTCACTGGTCAAATCCTCTTCTTGTTGTTGTTGAGTACTTGAACTCGCTTGACCAGTCCTGCCCTTGACGTGTGTCTTGGCACTAATATCCCGAAATTCCATAGTATGGGATTTCAAGATTTCGACTTGCCATAGATGATGATGGTTCATGAATTCTGGACGATACACTGTGAGTCCGTTGCACTCAACTCCATAGTTATTAGCTATGACCAAAACTAAGTAGCCCATTCCTAAGTTATTTCTCCTATTCTTTCGAGCAATAATAATGGTGTTAAAGATGCAGGTGGTTATGTAAACTGGGATGCTATGATCCATGTACCATAATATGAAAAGTTCTTTCGTCGAACACTTGTTGGTTTCCATTTTGTCAAACACGGTTTAACACATGAACTTGTGCATCAACAAGTGTTCGTGGCTCCTAATGATGTTGTTATGTACGTTCTTAGCATCAAAACGCTCTAACCCAGTTAGTTCAGTCTAGTAGGGGTTGACACAGAAACCATTATGCTGATCTACTGCAAACTACTCGGGGAAACCACAAATTTCATACAAAGTTTCATAATCGAGACAATAAGGTTGTCCCTGCAACCTAAACCATAATTCCCTTGGTTTGTTGGATTTGTACTAAAGGGATGTAAAAAATTTAAAGGTAAGTTCTTCGTAAACTGGGAATTGAAATTGAATGAATTGACCCTATTTAATTTTTCTGCTAAATTTTCGACCTAGTCTCGCAATTCTAATATATCTAAAGTTTCAAAATGAAAATACTTTGGAACTATAATTTGTTTATTACGAAAAGAATAAAAATGGGTAACTTCCTCATCTAAGAAGATGGGGAAAGGTGCTCTATAATTAGCTGCCCTGTATCTTTTCCCTCGTCTCGAGACTTGATTTTGCCCCATTGATTGATTGCACCTTATTGTTTGCTTGATGCGTGACTTACTAGCTTGTAAGTCGGTAGAAGTTAGAAGAAACTAGAAGTTGGAAATTTGGGTAGAGAGAAGTGAGAGTGTTTGGAGGTTTCAAATTTAGAGAGATAAAGTAAAAATGAAAGTGAGTGACAAAAATGAAGTTAGAATTGAATATATAGGTGATTGGAGGGTAAAATGGTAAATTTTGATAATAACAGTCACGTCTCCCCTTTTTTTTTACCCTGTCATAAACCACATCACCAGTTTTTTATTTTTTTCTTTATTCTTCTTCACTTTCCGAAGTCACTTCTTAACTCTTTATGTCCCTTTCACCTCTCCTTGCTTACTTCCTTAATCATCTAATTAATGGTGAAGTCTTATGCCTTCCTGATTTTATTTGGAAACGAATTAACCTAACTACGGAATTCAACTATCTAGAAATAAAAGGGAATAACATCAATTTAATAGTCTATGGATTGCCTCCCATGCAACGCTTCTTTTAACATCGATAACTCGATGCTTTATCCTTTGAAACTCAGCCATGATCAATTATGAGCAGCTTGCTTCCACCTTTTTCGGTCAACATGGGTTTTGTAGCCTGTAAGTAAGCTACAACTTGCAAAATAATCAAAAGGATAATATTAATAACATTATAAAAACCAATTAAGCTCAATAATACCCTTTTTTCAAGTGAACTGTCAACATAACAGGGATAACAAAACTTCCTGAATCTTCCATTGAATCCAACAATTTGTCCTGTACGAAGGTGAGTTGCTCTCTTTCTTCCTTAATCACCTTCGTCTCCTCTGCTTCTTCCTTTTCATGAACAAAGACTTTCATAGCTTCTTCAAACTCGATATTTGTTGTTATATGTTCTTCCTCCTTTTATTTTTTAGAAGATTCGAACATATTAATTATCATAAATCAACTACTATCCTTTGTATTCTTTAATACATCATTCATGTTGAATGTCACTTGCTCATCATTAATTCGAAGGATAAGATTTTTTCATGAACATCTACCCAAGATTTTTTTATGTTCAAATATGGTATATTAAGAACGGAGAATAAAAGGGAGGGTTGGCATTCTTTTCTTTAATCTCTTTCTTTGTCTCTTGGTCTTCAATAAGGTGGGGTTCAGTTTGGTTTTCCACTAGTCCTTCTAGCTCTCCCCCATTCGTAGGTGTGATAGCCTCATATTGCTCTCTTTGATGTATTTCCATATTACTTAGAGAGTCTTTCCCACTTCTCTTACAAAATTCACAAGAAAGTTGTCTCACTCGAATCTCTAGGTTGTAAATAGATGAGGCATGATTTTCTATTACTTGTTTGCTCTTCTAGTCTCTTCTGACCCTCTTCTATGTCCGTGAGCTTATCCAAGATCTTGTCCAATTTAGAATCCCATGAACTGGACTCATCTTGCTGAAATCCTTATAGGTCTTGATGTCCTAAATAAGTCCTTACATTATTAGACCAATAGGAATTTGGGTGGTTTGCCACCTCGAAGTGTATATGTTCCAAAAAGGATCTTTACTTCCCCAACCATATTGTGCCTCATTGTAATTCGAAAAAGTTCCTTGCTCCCCTCCCTATAATATCTATCTTCCATCATTATTCTTTCCATTTCTTCTTGACAACTTGCTCTTCAGATGTCTTATGTCTCATTCTAAGATGTCTTAATGTGTCTCTACTTTAGGCTCCAAACTTCTTTCTCTATTTTTTTATTATTTAAAACAAAAGATAGTGAAAAAGCCTTAGACTAAAAAACTAAAATAATCGCCTCCCCAGCAACAGCACAAAAAACTTGATCGTGGTTTTTCGATATGTGTAAGTTTTAATATTTAACCTTGATAATCCACAAGCATACGAGTCATTTGCGTAGTACCTAAAGTGTCGATCCCACGAGGAGGGTTAATCTAATCCTAAAATCTAAGGCCAAAACAATGCGCAGTATTCAAAATGTAACGAAACTAAAATAGGAATGCAATTTAATCAAGTAATTCAATTCAAGAATCAATCACAAAACATTAACAAATTAGCAATTGCAATGCACACATTTAAGAATCGACCTAAAGAACTACCAATTAAGAAAAAAGGGAATTTTTATCTATCTTTAACACTAACGTAATCGATTATGAATTATTGAATCGTTGGTCCTAGACGATCCTAGGGTTGATTACTCTCTCTCAAGTTATAACCATTAACCCTAAATTACAAACCCTAATCAGATTATGGAAAACTGCAATTTCTCAATTAACAATCTATCCAAACCCTAATTAGATCTGAAGTTTTCCAATAGACTACCGGGAACCTGTATGAGATCTTTCTTCACACAATTACTGATTTGATTAATTTCTCATTCTTATTAAATCACCTAACTTTTGTTAGCCCAATTTAATTATTTTTCATTCGATTTACCCTCTCAGTCTATTACCGAATTATACAATCTCAGAAATCAATCAAAATGACTCCAAATAACATAAAATAATCAAATTTTTATTAAATCAAAGATAAAAACATCCCAAAGGAGAGTTTAGACGTCCTCAACATTTATACAATCCTATCATCAACAGTTATTCCAATTCTATACATTAATAAAATTGAAAATACATTGGAAACAAGATCTGAATGGATGATGGAGGCAACAATGTTGGGAAACATCCTTTCCTGTGAAGTACTTCACATCGCTTCTTCTCCACATCTCTCTTCCTTCTTCTCTTTCTCAATCTCTCAATGAACTCTCTCTAGGGTTTCTCAATAGTGGCTGATGCAAAAGCTCTTTATCTTCTTTGTCTTATTCTTTATATACCTTTTGTTTTCTGGATAGCCTTAGGGTTTTTTCAAGATCTGAAAGGTCTAAAAACTCCCTCAAAACTTGGCTTTTCTAAGTGTCTGTGTGTCTACTCGAGGCAGGCCACGATCGTGGCCTTACAAGCCATGATCGTGGGCCAAATCTGACCCTTCTATCACGATCGTGATAACAAGGCCACGATCGTGGGTCGTGTCTTAGGCTTCTATCACGATCATGGCGTATGGGCCATGATCGTGGGCTAACTTTAATGCTTCTGTCATGAGATCATGGGTCATTGTTTTAGCCCAAATGTCTCTGAAACTTCTTCATTCTTCAATGTTGACCCTGAAACACTAACAAACACATCAAAGTACCCCAAAGACATAATAATTAAGCTCAAAGACTTGACTAACACATAAAAACATTTAAACACAATTAATTAACAAATTAACATAATTCTAACCTAAACATATACTAAACGATTAAGTTAACACTTAAATACATATCAAACTAAGCCCTAAAATATGATGCAATTCACACTTATCAAAAATACTTGTCCTATTTTACGCCTGCCGTAGGTCACGACCGTGACAATAAGAATTTTCGCACTTCTTTCCTATTTTTGATTCTTTCCTTTGTGTCACTCCCAAGTTCCTTCCATGCCTTATATTTGCATCATCACTTCATTGTTTTCCCTTCCACACCATTCCCATCTATTGTGAAAAAGAGAAGGAAAAAAACTCAAGTTATACTTATTCTTGATTTCTTTAAGGTGTTCATTTGTATCAAAAACACACAAAAATAGAATTGAAAACCTAATCTAATATGAAAGATGAAACATCAAAAAGTTAAAAGTCATGGGTTGCCTCCCATGCAGTGCTTCATTTACCATCACTAGCTCGACATACTTCTTTTGCTTACGATGGCTCAAATGGGTCATGTAATGGTAGCGCTACTATAGATTTCATAAATTGTAAGTGAGCTACCTGACTATACTTTCTACCACCTTTCTTCCTTGTTTTCTTCTTTTGAGTATTCTTTTGAATTTATGGTTGTTTTAGTGAGTCCTTATGAGTATAACTCTTCTCAACTTTTTTATAAAACTCGTTTCTCTTAATAGCGTCCACATATTTGAAAGAATTTTTTTATCATTAGACATTTTAAATGACACCTTCTCATCCCCCACTATTAGAGTTAACTCACCTCTATCAACATCTATAAGAGATCGGACGGTGGCTAAAATTGGTTGTCTAAAGATAATGGGTATCTCCAAATTGTCCTCAATGTCTAAGATGATGAAGTCCGTGGGAAAGGTTAATTTGTCAACTTTAATAAGAACGTCCTTGACTATACCTCTAGGACAGTAATCTATCAGCCATTTGCACACACATACTAATGGGTTTTATTTCACCTAACTCCATCTTTTTTCATAAGGTGTAAGGCATCATACTTATACTAGCTCCTAAGTCCATAAAAGCCTTATCCACTTTGACATTACTAATAGTCCATATAATGTAAAAATCTCCTAGATCATCTTGCTTATGTGGAAGTGCTACCACTTCGTTGGAGTTCTCCTTGGTTACTACTTCACTCTCTAACTTTTTCTCCTCTTGGTTTTCCAACTTCTCTTTTATGGATTCTATAAGGCGAGTCATGTTTTTATTTGCTCTATTAGATAATGAACTTTATTCAATTCTGCTTCGTTTGATTTTCTGCGATTTATCTATACTCTGCAAGAAACATTCGTTAGAATGTTCTTCCTTTTCTTCTTTAACTTGGTTTAGCTTCTCTTTAGAGGTCTAGGTTTACCATTATCCTTCTTTAAAATATGTTTCAGTGTTGTTTGGAAGGCTCCCTACACTTTGTGTCGACAATGATCTACCAATTGGCTCATTTGAACCTCTAAATTGTGGATAGAAGAGGCATAGTTCTTTGTTACTTATTCAAATCTTCCTTCCAATCTCTTGTGAGCATCATCCATGCTCCAAATCTTTTCCAAGATTTTTTCTAACTCAGAGTCTATAGAATTGGGTTTTTCCTGTTGGAATTCAGGTGGCCTTTGAGGTCAGAATTTACCTCCTACATTATTTAACCAAGAAAAGTTCAGGTGATTCTTCCATCCCAAATTATATGTGTTTGAGTAGGGATTGTTCCCCCTCCCTGACCAAACTAGGCTCCCATATAATTTAGTTGCTCTGGTTCATTGTTTTTCATCATAAAGAAGTCAATGGTATCATGATTATCTTGTCCACACAACTCATATCTCTGTTGAATTGCTTTAATAAGAGCTAAAGAGGAGGCTTTCATACTATTCAGTTGTCAAGTTAAGCTATCAATTTTAGGCTTACATTTCTGTTATTGGGTCAACAGCTATGGCTCCCTTTTGCTCTCGGAGGGTTATGTGTTATCTACTCTTGTCCATCATCCAAAGACAACTATTTCTTGCCATTTCCTCCAACAAATACTTCGCTTCCCCAATCGTCTTCCTCATTGAAGATCCTCCAGATGTCACATCTATAGTGCCTTGTGTTGATGGAGTAAATCCATTGTAGAAGGTTTACAATAGGAATTCCTTGATAAATTATGGTGAGGACACCTCCTTTTCAAATCCTTATACCTTTCTTATGTTTTGTAAAGCGACTCCCCATCATTTTATTGGATATTTATGATTTCCTTTATCAGCTTTGTAGTCTTTGTGAGAGGTAGGTACTTATCTAGGAACGTATGCACTAGCTGCTCTCAAGTTGTGACATTTGCTGGACTTAGGGAATGATACCATGCCTTAGCTCGATCCCTTAATATGAAAGGAAAGAGTCTCATCCTAACGGCATCCTCTAACATCTCATGATATCGAAAAGTATCGCATATTTCAAAAAAATTAACTAAATGGGCGTTAGAATCCTCATTAGTCAACCTGTAGAATTAGACATTGATTTACAGCATGTTAAGTAAGGTAGGCTTAATTTCAAATGAAGCTACTTGAACAGATGGTTGAGTCATGCTATGATTTGCAGTGTTGAATCCGATCTTATGAAATCCATAAGGGTTCTTGGTTGGTTTCCTTGATTTCCTCCTTGATTGAATTCTTGATGAAATTCTTCTGCCATTGGTTCTTTGATTTCTTCTTCTTGGCGTCTTGCTCATCAAATTGCTCATTCCAAAACAAGTGATGTCAAATGCTAAGGTTTCGGCAATCCAACTTGAACTCCGAGTAACTCTTGTGTTCATACAACCACATGGACACAAGAGAGGAAAAAATTCCATAAACTAAATGAACCTACTAATCCTAAATAATTCCCCAACAACAGTGCCAAAAACTTATCGAGCAAGTTTTAATCTTATAAAACCTCAACATTTCACAAGCACACAGGTCGTAAGTGTAGTATATGAGGTGTCAATCCCATGAGGAATTAATGAACTAATCAAATCCCAACTTGTCTAAAGCCTAAAAGTGTAATTAAAATGAAAATAAAAATGAGCATAAATTAAGCAATTAAATATGGATATATTGAACAAGATCTAAATCAATGCAAGGAAATCAAAATTGAGCACAACCAATTAACAATTGAAAATTCACACAAGGAAGATTAACCAATTATAAGAAAAGGGGATTTATCCTATCATTTAATGATAACTTAATTAATTTTGAGTTAATTCAGTATTGGTCCTAGAATTTCGAAGGGTGGACTTATAAACCTTAATTTAATCAAATTACTAAATTTGCAATCTCTCAATTAACAAAAGAAACCTATATTTTCATTAGATCTTAAGTACTCTAATAGATAATCAGGTCTTCACACAAGATCTCTCTTCATATAAATTACCAATTTGATTATTTATGTGATTTATTAGATTGTTAACTCTCATAACCTAACTTAATCATTTTGCTATCGGTTCACTCTCTCTATTTGTTACCGAAGCATGCAAATATGAGAAACATTCATAATACCCAACACATTAACATCAAAAGCAATCAAATTAACATTGAATGAAAATCTAAATCCCAAAAAGAGCTTAGAACTTCCTTAAACAAAAATTCAACATCATAATATCCACCTTATACATCAAATGAAAGAAATAACAAGATGGAATGAGAAAGATAACTTGGAGTGGACTGGGAGTGGCAGTAATAGTAGCATCTTCTTCTTCTTCTCTCCTCTTTTCTCCTCTTCTCTCATCTTTTTTGGTTCTTTCAAAAAGTGGCAAATGGAGGCTCCTCTAAATTAGGTCATTCTTTTTCTTTTATAGTCCTAGGGCTTTTTAGGGTAAAGCATAGGTTTTATCCAAGCCCAAATGTCTGAAACAACCCTCCAAAAATGAGCTTGGGAAGGGATCCCCGCATCTGTATCATGCATATCATAATTGTGACAGACATGTCACGATCGTGACACTTGAAATTGGGCTTCTGTCACGATCATGATAGATATGTCATGGTCATTACCTGGCCCTATTTGACTTCTGTCATGATCGTGGCCAATGAGTTACGATCGTGACCCTAGCTAGATCCCTTCTGTCATGACCGTAATTAGAATGTCACAATCATGGCCCTGGCTAAATCCCTTCTGTCACGACTGTAACTGGATTGTCACGATCATGACTTTGAGTCTTCCTCTAAGATTTTCTCCAAACTTCTCTGATCTTCCTTACCTAGTCTAAACACTGACAAACACATCAAAACACCTTAAACGCACAAAATTAAAGTCCAATAACATGCTCTAAACCATATAACACTCTAGAACACAAACACATAATCACACTAACACAATTCTAAACCTAAACATGCACAATCATTTAATTAACAACTAAAAACATACTGAATTTCCCACTGAAACATAATGCAACCTGTAATTATCATGTTTATATTATCTTACTTTTTTAACATTAAGGACCTTTTCATGTTTAAGTATGGGGTGAATTTCTGAAATTTTTATTTTCTTTTTATGTTCTAACTAAAATTTTTCGAATAGTGGGTTTTATGTGCTTTAAGATTAAATTTTTAACTTTCTTTCTTTTTTATTTTATGTTTAAGATATCATGATTCACTTTAGGTTAATAGTATAAGTTTATACATAATTATTTAGATAATATAGGTTGTTAAAAATAAGTGTATAATATGATTAAGTAGATGTTATGCAAAATTTGAACGTATGAAGGCTAGAAAACCATATTCATTAGGTGATGATTCTTTGATTTAACTAGAGTTACCATAAGAGAATTGAGCTAATATGTAAAATTTTTCTCTCAAATGTGAATATCTTCTTTGAGTTTAGACTTTTAAACCTTATATTTGATCTTTTTGAGATTACATGTAAGATATATACAACTATTAAAATGATAAAGGCATTTAGGTTTTATGTTTAAGCTAAATTGTATAACCCTTTTTATACTAAACCATTAGAGAACCGTTGAGATTTATATAAAATTTTAACCTTTTTCTTTATTACCTTTTATAAAGAACCTTAAGCCTAAATTAAAAAAATAAGTAATTATATCCTAATTCTTTATTAGTAGAGCTTTTACTGTAATTTAATGTGATGGATATAGTTTAAGAAGAATTAAGTGTGGGGAAGATGGTAATGTGTATAAAATGGCAATAAAAAAAGAAAAGAGAGAAAGGAAAATTCATGTCAATTATTTTTAAAAAAATAATTAACATTTAAAAAATTCATATCAATTCAAAAAATTAAAAAAGATAGAATAAAAAAGAGAAAATGTTGGCCCCAAGTCTCGGTCCTTATTTTTTGGCGACAAGGAGTCAAAATTAGGAGACTTTTAAATAAAATAAATAAATAAAACTACGATAAAGATAAAAAGAATTCATAATGTAAGTAAAAACAAATAGACAAACAATTAAAATAAAATAGCAAGAAAATAAAATAAATATAAAAATACATCGGATTGGGAGTTGAACAATTAAACCGACAAATGAATAAAGGAAATAAAAAGAATAAGAAGAAGTGAATAAGTCACGGCCGTGACTTTTTAAAAATCACGGCCGTGAGAGGGGGTGTCGCGATCGTACTTATGCATGATCGTGACTTTTAGTGAATAGTAGTTGATTGTCCTGGTCATGTTTGTGCATGATCGCGACACCCATGAACTTTCATGTTCGTCACAATCATGCTTGTACACGATCGCGACTTTCTGACTACACACTCCCACTTCAATACCTCATAACTTTCTACTCCAAACTCCAAAAATTATGAACTTTATGTCGTTGGAAAGCTAAGAGAATGATTTACAACTTTCATGAAGACAATTTTGTCTAATTCTTCCTAGATCAATATAGTTTATTCATTGACATTTCAGAACATATTTTTATTCCATTTTTCCTCTTTTCTCTCTACCGTCAATATATATAACTTCTACGCATTTCAAAAGACCCGATTCCAATAATCAAAACCATACATACAAAACACCCAACTTAAACAATTTCTTTAGAAAAATTTATCCAAGGCCTTTAAACATCTAACAATTTTATTCCCAACACATTGACAACTTAAGAGAGAAGAAATTTTGAACATATATAAAAGAGAATTTTTGCACTTCTCACTGTCATTTCTCTAACAAAAGCAGAGATTGTACATAACTTCAAATTACATATTGAAAATTATTTCAATAGCATATTACAAAACAATTAAGAATGCTCATACTTGATATGCTTCTAGAGTACCAAAAGTTTCTGAACTAACTTAA
>JANQAP020008687.1:0-11582 GCA_026874005.2 Erythroxylum coriaceum | reverse complement strand
AGATTAAAGTAACGGTCCACTTTATTCTTTATAAACATACTTGATTCCAGATTCATTTAATAGTGCCATTATCGATAATCAACTACTATCATGATATGAAACTCATCATTTCCTTAAGTAAACTCTTTTACTTACACAGAGATAAATTGCAAGACTATAGTCTAAACCATAATCAAGCGACCAACTTGATTATTCAACTGTGAATCCATTATTTTAAGTTCTTATAATAGACATGTTTCCCATACATCTCTATGTATATGTATATTACTTACAAAAGAATCTTGGTACCTTATGACTAGATATAAAATGCTCATAAAAACCAAACTCTTTTATTTTATTAATAGTAAATATTTTCATTACAAAAATAACTAGAAGAAAATTAAGTTATAAGTAAATACACTTGCTTTCCAGGGCACTATATTTACATAACTCCAACAGAGAGATCTTGCATAAGTTTCCGATAGTTTTTAGACAACTTCAGATATAATTAGGATTTTGGATAGATTGTTAATCGACATATTGTAATTCCCATAATCTAATTAGAGTTTATAAATTAGGGTTAATGGTTATAACTCGAGATAGAATAATCAACCCTAAGACCGTCTAGAGCCAATAATCTAGTTATTCATAATTGATTAGGTTAGCATTAAAGATAGGTAAAATTTCCCCTTCTCTCAATTGGTAGTTCCTTAGGTTGATTCTTAAGTACGCACTGCAATTATTAAAATTGTTAATATTTTCGTGACTAATTCTTGAATTGATTTAATTCATTGAATTGCATTCTTGTTTTAGTTTTGTTACATTTGAATTTCTGTGAATCGTTTTGGCCTTAGATTTTAGGAGTAGATTATCCCTCCTCGTGGGATTGACACCTTAGGTACTACACGAACGACACATACGCTTGCGAATTATCAAGGTTAATCAATTAAAACTTACACATATCAGAAAACCACGATCATGAATCAACATTCTCATGGATAGCAACTGCAACCACGACCCAGCAAGTATGGACCATCTTGAGAATAGAATTTCAGGGTTCAACAAAGATAATTACTGTTAATCTTCAGTATTTTCAACATTAGTTTGAAACTTCCTCCATGAAGAAAAATGAATTAGTTAAGGAATACTTGGCACGTATCTCATCTATTGTAAGTCAGATGCATTCTTATGGAGAAATAATTGCTGATGAAACGGTTATTGCCAAGGTTCTAAGAAATTTAACTCCTAAATTCGATCATGTAGTAGCAACGATTGATGAATCTAAAGATCTTTTTGTTTTTTCGTTTGATGAATTAATGGGTTCTTTGCAATCACGTGAGATCAGGATAAATAGGACAGTGACAAAAGAAGAAGAAAAAGCTTTTCAAACAAAAGGGGAAACACAATCCTCGAACTAGCGAGGAAGAGGCACAGGAAGAGAAGGCTTCCGAGGAAGGGGACGAGGTCGCAACAGTTCTATGTAGTGTTCTTATTGTAAGAAATATGGATGCATAGAAAAGTTCTGTTAGTCAAAGCTTGATGAAGCCATTTATGCAGAAGAGGATAAGAATCAAGAAGACTACTTGTTCATGGCAGACATAACCATTAAAAAGGCAGAGAATGAGGTCTAGTATCTTGACAGTGGATGCTCGCATCACATCACGAGAGATAAATCCAAGTTGAAAGAATTGGACGAATCCATCAAATCACAAGTTCGTCTAGGTGATAATCAGAAGCTTCAAATTGAAAGACGTGGGACGGCCATGGTTGTGATAGGTAATCAACAAAAGCTTATTAAAGATGTGCATTATGCTTCTCGGTTGGCACATAACTTGATAAATGTAGGTCAGTTAATTGAATGTGGTTATTCAGTGGTATTTGATGGATCAAAATGTGTGATAAAGAATAGGAACTCAGGAAAAGTGTTTGCTCAAGCTAATGTGTCTTCCAACAGAATGTTCCCTCTTGATTTTGCCAAAAACATAGAAGTTGTGTTGGTCAACAAAGAAATGGAGGATAGTGAGTTATGGCACTTGAGGTATGGTCATCTCAACCATAAAGGTCTGCAGTTGTTCAAAAACAGACAAATGATTAGCGACCTTTGATAGTTGTCAATTGCATTGTATTTTAGGGTTTAATTTGTTAAGTATTTAGTGTTAAATTGAGTGTTGAGTGTGTGTTTATGTGTTAATTGTGTTAGTTTATGTGCTTAAGTGTTTTTATGGGTTAGTATGAGTCTTTGCGCTTAATTATTATATTTTTTAGATACCTTAATGGATTTGTTAGTGTTTTAAGGTAAACAGTGAAGAACATAGAAGATTCAAGGAGTTTTCGGGCCAAAGGCATAGCCCACGATCGTGCATAGTAGGCCACGATCGTGATAGACAAGGAAGAGTTAGAGTAGCCAGGCCACGATCGTGCACATAGAGGCACGATCATGACAGAGAGCTTCCATTCAGGCCACGATCGTGCACATAGGGTCACGATCGTGATAGGAAGGGTTATGTCTGTGTCGGGCTAAAGCAAAAACTCAAATTTTGTAAGATTTTTTAGACCGTTTCGACCCCGAGTTTGACTTAGAGCGCCCAAAGTATAAATATAATATTATGGGATAGATGCAGCAGCTTTGGAGAGTCTGAATAGAGAGCTTTCGCGCCAGCCACATTCCAAAAAACCCTAGAGAGTTTTTAAGAGATTGAGGAAGGAGACGAAGGAAGAGAGACAAGGAGACGAAGCTTGACGCAACATACTTCCCAGAACAGGTAGTTTTTCGCTGTCGCTGCCTCCACGATCCGTTCCAACAGGAGTTTCTTTGTTTATTTCCAGTTTATTTATGTATGAAATTGGGATATTTATTGAAATTGTTGTTGTTGAGTGTTGATTATTGTTTATACTCACCTTTAGGTTTTCAATTCTTGAGATTAATAAAGATTAATTGGTTGTGCTTCTTTTGATTTAATTGCGATTCAATTTCTTCTCCTAATAATTTGACAATAAACTGAGAGAGTGAGCCTAGTGAAAATAATCAATTTGGGCTAATGAGAGTTAGGTGAATTGACAGGTAAAGAATTGGATCGAACCAGTAGAGTCGTGTAACAAGAGATCGAGCATAGATTCCCGGTGGTTAATAGATAACTTAGAACTAATTTAGGTTTTGGGTCAATTGTGAATCGAGAGATCGCAATTCCATAATTTAAATTAGAGATCATTAATTAGGGTAAGAATTATAACTCGAGAGAAAGTAATTCACCATAGGACCGTCTACACCCATTAAGTTGAGAATTGCATAATTGATTAGGTTTTCGTTAATTTCAAATTGAATCCCCCTTTCTCTCATTTGATAGTTTGTAGGTTAGTTTTGGGATCGATTGTGTGGTTTGTTTTCGTATTTAGATTTCTTCAACTCAATTCTTGAAATTAATTATTTGACTGATTTATTTTCTGCACTATTTTATTTCTTTTGAATTATTATATTTTAGTACGACCTTAGATTTTAGGGCTAGAATTCCCTCCTCATGGGATCGATATCTTATGTACTACACAAACGACCCGTGCGCTTACAGAATTTACCAAGGTTAATAAATATTAAAACTTAGGCATGTAATCTTGCAAATAGCCTTCCCTCTATTTCTGAACAAAAGAAGGTATGTGAAAGGTGTGTGCTTGGAAAACAAACAAAGAAAGCATTTCCTTTTGGAAAAGCCAAGTAAGCAACGGAGGTCCTTAAGCTAGTACACGCTGATTTGTGTGGACTAATAAAGAGTGAATCTCTTGTGGGAAGTAAGTATTTTTTACTATTTACAGATGATTTCAGTGGAATGAGTTGGTTTTTTTTTCTGTATATGAAGTCAGAAGCTTTTGATCATTTTAAGAAATTTAAAGCCATGGTAGAAAAGCAAAGTGGGAAATTTTAAAGGTACTCCATACAAATCGAGGTGGTGAATTTCTCTCGAAGGTGTTCATTACATTTTGCAATGAACAGGACATCAAAAGGGAGCTCACTGCCCTGTATACTCCAAAGCAAAATGATATGGCGGGACAAAAGAATCATACAGTGTTGGAGATGACCCGTTCAATGATGAAAGCCAAAGGTCTTCCTAAATCCTTCTAGGCAGAAGGCATTGCTACAACCGTCCACATCCTTAATCTATCTCCCACAAAAGCTGTCTGGAATCAAACTCCTTATGAAGTTTGGAACGACAATAAACCATCGATGAGGCATTTATGCATTTTTGGTTGTGTATGCTATGCCTTTCGAACAACGAATAAGCATAAGCCAGAAGACATGTCACAAAAATTAATTTTTGTGGGCTATAACTCCAATTCTAAAGCCTATTGTCTTTATAATCTAGTAAAGAGTTGAATTGTTGTTAGTAGAGATGTGGTGTTTGATTAGTAGGTAGTCTGGAAATGGGAAAGCAAAAATGAGAATCAAAAGACGTCAATTGTAGACATTGAAGTAAACAAAGAGGTAATAACTCTGATCAATTCACCGAACTTGACACTAGTAAGAACAAGTCCATTGTCAAGTACTACTTCTTCATCCGAAGAATCTCCTTCCAATGAGCTAGCTCAGCTACACAGAAGTGAGCATGGTAGAATACCTTAACGCCGACTTGAAATTGAGGGAGAGGCTACACCACCATTAGTTCTATTTGTTGGAGATTCAATTAAGGTAGAAGAAGCAATGAAAATCTGGAATGGAGAGATGCGATGAAAGATGAACTGGCATCTATACAATGTAATCAAACGTGGGAGTTAACTGATCTTCCTAAAGGTAAAAATTGCATTGGTTTGAAGTGGATTTTTAAAACAAAGTTTTTAGCTGATGGCAGTATTCAAAAGCAAGAAGCAAGGTTAGTAATGAAGGGATATGCCCAGAAACAAGGAATCGACTACGAGGAGACATTCTCACCTGTAGCTTGCTTTGAAATAGTTCGTGTAATTTTGACATAAGCAGCTCAAAGAGAATGGAAAGTTCATCAGTTTAATGTTAAGTAGGCATTCTTGAATGGAGAACTACATGATGAAGTATATATGAGTCAGCCGCCTGGATTCGAAGACTCAAGCAAACCAGGCAAAATGTACCACCTAAAAAAGACACTCTACAGGGTCAAACAGGCCCCTAGAGCGTGGTATAGCAAGATTGACGAATTCTTCCGCAAAAATGACTTTAAAAGAAGTATGCATGAGCCGACTTTATATATCAAAAGGCAAGATATTAAAAACTTAGTGATCGTAAGTTTATATGTTGACAACATAATTTATACTAGTTTATCCTCATAACTTATATATAAGTTTCAAAGTTCCATGAAGTCAATGTTTGAGATAATTGATTTGGGAGAACTTCAATATTTCTTTGGGTTAGAAGTTGTTCAAAGCAGAGAAGGAATTTTTATTTCACAGAGGAAATACATTGAAGACACTTTAAAGAAGTATAACATGATGAACTGCAAGATAGCAATCATGCCCATGAACATCAACAAGAAGCTGCAAGTTCAAGATGGTACAGGGCTAGCTGATGGAAACCAGTACAGAAGTCTAATTGGACTACTCATTTATGTGACTCACTGACGACCTAACATCAGTTTTTCAGTGGGAATGTTGTCCAGATTTATGCATCATACAACGAAGCATCACTTTGGTGTTGCAAAGAGGGTATTGCGATACTTGGTAGGAGCAAAAGAAATGGAAATTTGGTTTCGGAAAACAATATCCTTTAGTCTCAAAGGTTATAGTGACAGTGATTGGGCAAGAGCCGTTGATGATAAAAGGAGCACCTCTAGAAACTGTTTTGTACTTGGATCGGCAGCAGTCTCATAGAGTTCAAAGAAACAAAGCACAATGGCTTTATCATCCACAGAAGCAGAATATGTTGCTATAACAGCTGCAGCATGTCAGTTAGTATGGCTAAAGAGGATTTTACGAGATTTAGGACATGAACAAGAAGAAGCTATAGATCTGCTTTGTGATAGTAAATCAGCAGTGATGTTAGCAAGAAATCCGATCTATCATAGTAGAACAAAACACATTGAAATTAAGCATCATTTTATCAGAGAATTGCTTGCTAATGGTGAAATTAAATTGGAGAATTGCATGAGAAATTAACAGGTTACAAATATTCTTAAAAAGAACTTGCCTTAAAAGAAACATGAAGAGTGTTGTATTCAACTTGGACTCTCCAAGTTTGAATGAAGGGGAAGTGTTGGAAGTTGAGGTTAATCCAAACTTAAAGGAGTTTTTTACGGCTTGTTTGTTTTATTGTTAATAAACTAGAGGATCAGTTGTGATTATCTATCTGTTATCTTTCCTAATTCATAGCTAGGTTGGTGAGAGTCCGTAACTTAGCTTCCCCTTTTTCAGCAAGTGTCAATTTCATGTAAAGCCTATTTAACAGGCTTCTATTCAGATGAAATAAAATATACAAGCAATAGTGTCGTACTTCTCCATCTTCATCTGTTTTTTATCTAAGTTTCTCCAACAAATAGTAGTCAATCTTATGAGAAATTCTAACTCACCAATCGTTACAAAAGTGATTAATTAATAAAAAGAGGTTTATGAAATTTTGTCATAAAAAATAAAGTTGATAATAAGTTGAGAGTTTCCAATAAAACAAACATTAGTTTATGCTTGCTTCCACTCTTTAGAATTATGATTGATCATTACTACAAAATAATTATTTCATTAATCATATATTTGATGTGATACTAATTATTTGTCATTCATTAAGAATAGTTAATCGAAAATATATAATTCAATTAACTTTTATTATTTAACAACTTTAGATATAATCCAAATTTTAATTAAACAATAGCGTTATGAAAATAAAGACCATTAAAACAAGACAATACAATATTTGCGGTTATATTTTATCCAAATGAATGTTTTTCCTAAGAGAAGTAATTTCTAATGCAACAAATTAAAACTCCTAGTTAACTACAAATGATTAAAAGACTTAAACTTTTACGTATTCAAACTTCAATCTAGCAAATAATTATTTGAACTAATTAGCCAGTCGTGTGCATTAGACATTAACCAAAAATAATCATAAAATAGAAGTATAAAGACAATTTAATATATGAGTAAATAAAATATTTCACTGTCAGACCCAATTGGCTCTCAATCTTCAAAGATCCAAATGGGCTTTCACTCCCTTCAACTAAGAATAAAAGACTTAATCACCAATAGTTATTCCCACTATTAGAAGATGAAGAAAAAAAGTACTCCAATATCTACTAAGGAAAGAAGAGAACAAGAAAATTTTGGGAAGTTGGAAAATGTAGATAAAAATTGGATGCATTTTTCTTTCACATCTTGGTTCTATTTATATTCTTCAAAACCTACATAAAAATCTTGTGGTCGTAATTCTTTAGATCTTCCATGTTATATCTTTAATGATTTTAACCCAAATCTGACTATGATAAGGTTTTAAACCACTTTTAACACGTTTTTCTCTTGATTTTGTAAATTCGATGCCTAGAATCTGCAATTTTCTCTAAACATGTCTACAACACTTCAAACTGTTTTTTCATATTTCACTTTGATTCTTATAATTTGATCCGGATTAAGGCATAATTCTTTTTTCATCCAAATGGTATATTTTCTAACCTTGTCTTGCAAAAATAAACAAAATATTAAGTTTTAACATATTAAGCTAGAATATGAAAGGTTTTAAATTTTAAAAATAAGATAAAATTATGTTACATCAACAAATTTATGTTTATTGTGCTTAATATCTAGAAAATAATTTATACTAATTATACTTGACATTTATTCAGTACTTAGAATATTAGTAATGATAATTTTATAATCATTTCAGATATTTTGTTATTATGTAATAAATTATTCCACTTACTCTAGATAATAATCCAGGATGTGAATAGGTCTTCATTAAAAAGAAAGTTGGAGCAAAATCACCTAATTTACCCCAGAAATTTAACCTTCTCATCCAAATTCAGCTTAAAGATTCATCTCATTTATCTACTTATTTGGAATTTTATTATTCCAGAACTATTAAAGATTCATCTCATCTATCTACTTATCTAAAAAGTTCTCAGCCACAAAATAAGAAACATAAACGTTTATCAGAAAAGAGAAGAATGAAAGACAAAAACAACTTAGGCTATTGCCTCGCCTTAATTTATAAGGTATATATACGTTTTTGTATAGAGATTGGTTTTCGGTTTAGATCATTTCTTTTTTGGTCCATTTACTCCCTTCCTCTGTATGCCAAATCCCCTTAAAGTGAATTAATAACAATTAATTTAATTTAGTTATAATTTAACGTGAAAATTGACTTACACCTAGCATCCTACATGTGAAAGTCATGTCAGCTCCGTTAAAAGAGACACTAACGTCGGGCTATATTTGAAAAAAATTGAAAGTTCAGGTATTTAATTACCATTTTTTAAAGTCCGGGTTATAATTACAAAATTAAGTAAAGTTTGAGATTTTTTGGGTAATTAACCCAATTTAAAAAATATGATAAAATAAACAAAATTATAAGATTAATAGGTATTATCTGGACCATCTCTTGGTATTTTTTTAAAGTCTAGGTAAATGCAGTTTATTATGTATGTCCATAGCAATAGTTGACTGAAAAACATATTTGTTGAAAGTTTTTTGAAAAGTTGAGTCCTGATTTAAGTAAAATTCCAATATACATCATTAAGATTTAACAAAATTCCAATAATCAATTAATCTTAGCAATAATAAGTTGGTTGAAGGTTTATTGAAAATTCAGAACTTTAATATGAATTAGTCGATGTTTTAAAAACTGAATCGAAAGTCAAACATGTTGGGAAACTGAGTTGAAATTTGATTTTGACCGCAGCATAATATTTAAGAAACTTTTTTTGTAATCTTTGATTTCCCAAAAATCAAGATCTCTTTAATTCTATAAAATGATTAACACAAATCATAACAAAGCGAAAACTTAATTCGTACAAATCATAATAAAGCGAAAATTTAATTCATACCTTATTCCGAAGCTTGATCTTTATTTTGTCGCATCCCTCGAACCATTTTCAAAATCGATCCGTCTCAATTACTATAGCTGCACAAATATCCAGCCTCTAACGATATCCACAGAATGAATTGAGAGAACTCTGTAACTCTTACAGAGAGGGTTAAGCAAGAAGTATTTGCTCCATAGAGCTTAAGCCTATTTATAATAAGCTTTGAACGTTTTAGTAATTTAATTGAAATTAAATTCTAATTTCAATTAAACTTTAATTAGAATTACAAATAATTCTTATTAAATATCAATTATGCCCAAATAAGATTCAATATCTCGTATTGATCCTTATTTACTAAATATCTCATATATAATCATAAAATTTCTTAAATTTTATAATCAAGTCTAATTTGATTAAATTAACTTTGTTCTCTTCAACCTAATCTATACGTGAGACTTATTAGGTTCTTAAATATATTGGCAATGATTATAAATTATAATTATAATTCATAATCAGAATTAGATAAATTAAAACTTCTTTTAATTTATCTTTAATTCTCTAATTAAACCATTTATAATCACAGATTAAGATTGGCGTCTAGCAACACATCATGACCACCCAAATATTTAGTAATGTCAAAGTAGTTTTGAATAACTTTTCTGTGTATGATTTTTTCATATAATTTAATCTTTTCATTATATAATGTTCCGATTAGACATAGAGCGTAGAATTAATGTCTACTCTATTTTGAGTCCAATCATATTAGTTTCTGCCATTAGCTATTGATTCAATTAATGATATTTGTAAATAATTTACAAAACGTCATTCCACCTTGACTAAGGATTTTCCGAATCAATACTAACCAAAACAACGGAACATTTTTCCTAATTACTTTAGGATGATGAATCCTATCTTGATCACACAACTATCTCCATATAATTCATGCTATATCCAATGACTATCGTTTGACCGACCCATGATTAAATACGTCATAAATAGTATCAAAACATAACAATCCCTATACAAGATAACTTTGGTGACCTCAAGTCAAAAGATCACTTATACAATCATCACAATGAGAATTCCATAGTCATACAAGTAATGTTCCAAATGGATTTCTTACATCGAGCATGTTCAGTGAACTTGTTTTCTAATAAGCACCCACACGTTTGTTTAAACATCCTTTTACTTTAGCCTATGAGATCGACTACTTCCTTCATAAGAAAAAACATAAAGTATGCTAGTCTTTTTGCGTTCTATTAATTTCTAATTTTAATAGAGCAATAACTATGAACAATTTAGGGATAATACATAAATGCAATGAGAAACTCATAATTATAATCTCATTATAATTTCATTTGTGATGTACAATTGTCTCATGCACTTTATCATATACATCTAAACATATACAAGATAAAGAATGTTTTTAAATAATTTATCACTAAACTATAACTAAAGTGATTGGGTGGAGGGCATAAACCAACAAAACTAATAAGACAAGAAATTTAAAGTTTAAAATGTTCAATTAGTATTAAAAAGCCATAAAATTCGGTAAAGATTGAATAAAATTAAGTAATTTTAAATATGATTGTCTCTACCTATAGGAAGAATTCAAAGTTTAATTAAAAAAGATATTACAACAATATTAACAACACTTAGTATGAATCCCGGTGATATGTAAGGTCTAGTAGTAGGCAGTCTTACTCCTAACTAGAGAGGCTATTTCCAAATGATCCACATGAAAAGAGAGAATAAAAAAGATATTGCTAAATAAAACTTAATTGACTTATTTTACTTTATAACAACTCTTTAATTTATTAAAATTAATCGATTAATTAATAAATTAATCAATTTTTTACAATAAAAATAATTAAGATAAATCAATTAAAAACTGTGCAAAAAATTAGACAATTTAAAAATTTTCAATTGAACTGATAAAACTAGTTAGTTTTACTAATCAATGATTACAAAATCAGACCGAACCGGCCTGTTCGATCAAATTAAATATGAATCGGCTTGATTTTCAATCTAATTTATGCTTATAACATTCATGAGCAACAATCGACCGATTTTTCTAAAAGTCGGTTGATTTTTTACTGATTTTTTTAAAAAATCGTTGATTCTTGAAAAAAAACAACTAATAAATTTTAAAAATCTATGCCTAACAAGTTTGGGAACATATTTGTTATTCCCGAATTACTGTGCCCGCTGTGCCTGAATAAATCTTAGCCATCTATTACAATAAGTTAGATAGCTATGATTTTAAAAGCACAGCAGGGCACAGTAATTCGGGAGCAATTGATCTGCTCCCAACAAGTTTCTTCCTCTGAACACCTACCCTATACCTCCTATCAGTGTCTCTAAGAGCCTGTTTGGTTGGATGTTAATTAATAAAATGGAATAGAATGTAACGAAATGGAATGGAATGATTTATGATGGAATGGAATGTAATACAGTAAAATGTTGTTTGGGAGGGATAGAAGGGTTCATAATGTAATATAGTAAAATGTTGTCTAGAAGATGGAAGGAAAGGAATGTAATGTATAATAAATGACTATTATATCCCTTATATTAAAATGATTATTGCAGGAGATTTATTATTTTATTATTAATTATATACAATTTATTATTAATTATATAAAAATA
>JANQAP020008616.1:0-11584 GCA_026874005.2 Erythroxylum coriaceum | reverse complement strand
GAAAGTTGTAGAGTTTCCTTTTAGCTTTTTATTGATACCAAATTTACAAATTTTGGAGTTCTGAGTAAGAAGTTATAGATTTTTGAAGGTTTCTGTTGTTTTGAGGGACTGGCCTCGCGGTTCCTCGCGAGCTCGAGTGCTCGCGGTCGAGAATGCGCGCGCTTCGCGGACGCGAGACGGTTGCGAGAGCGAGTAGGGGTGGCCTCGCGGCTTCTCGCTAGCGCAAGCGTCTCGCGGTCGCGAGAGCGCGCATCCAGCGTTATCGCGATCGCGAGAGCGAGCGTTAGCCTCCCCTCTCGCGGCCGCGAGACGGTCGCAGTGCGACGCGGCTTGTGAAAATTTTCTGATTTCTTTTTATTTTTATTTTCTTTCTGATTTTTCCTTTTGGATTTATTTTTGACCCCCCTCTCCGCTATTTTGGCCATAACTATTTCTTCCGACCTCCGATTGACCTGATTTTCAAAGCGTTAGTTTTCTAAGACATTTTTCTACCTCTCCATACAATTTTAAAACTCTTAATATTATTTTTTGAAATTATGGATTAAATCAAAGTGAAAGGATCGGAGGTAAGTGAAATGAGTATGTTTTTGAAGTTTGACCTGGTGGGGAATTCCTCCCTTGTGGGATGCATGTCTAGATGTCACGTAGGACGTTGGGCACGTGATTCGCCAGGGTGGGGTTCCAGCATTAATTTTTAAAAGTAATGCATAAATAAGAAATTCCTAATTATCATATTTGCAAAATGATCAAATTTTTTGATTTGGATAAAATTCAAAACAATTGAGAGTCATAAAAATTTAAATTAGTCTGAATTGTTTTGAGGATACTCCAAATTTTAAAAATTCAATGCAGTTTAAGTGATATTAGACAATTCCTAATTACAAAAATCATAATTTGCCCTTTATGGTAAATTGATGGAATTGAATATGTAATTAATGAAATGGAATTCATTGGCATGAATAAGCATGTTAAAAATTCAGATGAAAAGCTAAAGGAACCATTAATTGAACAAAGAAATTCAAAATTTTAGAAAACCCAAAATTTGGGAAGGCTAGGTTTACCTTCAGAATAGGAGAGTGAATTGAGTGTGGAAGAGGAAGGAGAAACCACCCTAGTGTGTTATAGAGCTGAATGAAGGTGGGGCGGACACATAAGTCTTCTTGAAGAATTGGAGGTGACGTTAGAGGAGAAGAAGCCTTTCTCAGAAGGATGTAAGGGGAGATGGGTGAGGAAAGAACAAGAGAAGTGCATGCAAGTTTTGTTATTAAGTGTCATGTGAAGTGAAAACAAGTGTGGAGGATAGGGAGTGAAGAGATCTGTAGAGAGGGAGAGAGAGGTGTGATTGACTAATGAGAAAAAAGAAGAGGAGCATCTGTGTTTTAAAGAAATTCGATATATTGGTCAAGAATTTATGATATTGGTTAACTAATATCTACTGTTGGTCATCCAAAGTTGGCGATTAAAAGAAACTTAGGGATCAATAATATAGGTTGACCAATTAGAGATATCGGTCAACCACTTAGGGTGTCTAGTTGACCAGTATATGCGACTAGACTTTCCCAACCTCTTGGGAAAGAAAAGATATCGAAAGATAGCAGTATTGACTACTGAGGGGCACTAGTCAATCAGTGGGACTGATTGGGCGACTAGATAGAGAGCAAAATCTGGGGTGAAAAATAACCACAGTAAATTTTGGAAACTTATGTTAAATTTTTAGATGTCAAATTGAAGCGTAGGAACAAATTTTAACTTTAAGAACTCATTTACCCAAGGGAATTTCAATCAATCATCCCTAATTCTCTTCTAATTGAACAAAATATATCCTCAATTATAGGTTTAGTAAAAATGTTGACTAATTTGTTTTGTGTCACAACAAATTTTAACTCATTGTCTCTATTTTACAGATGATATCTAATGAAATAATATTTAATTTCTATGTCCTTTGTCTTAGAATATTTAATAAGATTCTTTATGAGATACATAACACTTATATTATCACACTTGATCGGTATTTTAGTAAGATCTAATCTATAATCTCTAAGTTATGGTCTAAGCTAAAGGATTTGAGTATAATAACTACCAACTGTCATGTATTCAACTTCCACTATACACAAAGCATCTAAATTTGTTTCTTACTAAACCAACAAACTAATGTATTTCTTAGGAATTAATAAGTAACAAATATGCTCTTTCTTTCTAAATGGCTACTGAAAAAATCCTCTTCCAATTAACCAACTAAGTTAAGAAAATATTTTTAGGGTGTCAAATTCCTAATGAAATGATTCCACACAAGTATATAAGGATGCATTTAATGACTAACAGATGTGATTTTCTATGGGTTAATTGAAATCTATCATATAGGTAAACACTAAACATGATATCAGACCTACTTGTCGTAAGATAAAGTAAGTTACCAATCATACCTCGACAGAGCTTTACATCCACTAGTATACCCTCTTGATCTTTGTTCAATTTTATTATAATGCTTATAAGTGTCTCTAATGATTTGTCTTGCTCCATTTTAAAGTGTTTGAGTAGTTCTTGGGTGTAATTTATTTGGTTTATAAACATACCTTCCTTCATTTGGTTGATTTGGATTTTGACAAAAAAGTTAAGTTATCTGATTATGCTCATCTCTAACTCCATATTTATACACTTGAAAAATTATTTACACATATGTTTATTATTAGTACCAAAAAAATATCATTAACATAAATTTGATTGATTAGGATATCATGCTTGAGCATTTTAATAAAAATTCTAGTGTCAACCTTGCCTTTAGATAATCCATTTTCTATTGTTTTAAAATTTTTGGAAAGCTTATAGATATGGTTAGGTGCATCATGGCTTTCAAAATTGGGAGGTTGGTCAAGTGAATGAAACCATTTAAAAAGGAAATTTTAACATCCATTTGAAACAATTTGAAATTCATACATGATGCAAATGTAAGCAATAGCCAAATGGCTTCTACCTTACCCACTGGAGTAAAAGTTTCATCAAAGACTTTACCTTTCCCTTAATTGTATCCTTTTTCTACCAATCTAGCTTTATTTCTCACAATAGTACCTAACTTATCTAATTTTTCTAAAAGACCCACTTGGTGCCTATAACTTGGTGATCACTAAGTCTAGGTACTAAAGTCCACACTTTATTCCTCTCAAATTGATTCGACTCCTCATCTATAGCAAGAACCCAATTTTTATTGTTAAAGGCCTATTCTATCATTTTAGGTTCAACTTAAGAAATAAAAGTAATAAAAGATGAATCTTTAACATGAGATATAATGAATACCCCTTGTTGAAAATTCACCAAAATTTAGGTTAGGAGGATGGCTCTTCTTGAATTTCCAATCTCTTGGGAGTTTCTCATCCTTCTTGTTTCCCTCACATTATTAGATAATATGTTTATGTGTGATTTGTTGGTGATCACTTTTGTTTCCTTCTAGGGCTATCAATTCTAGTTATTTGGATATACCTATATCATCATTTTCAAGATCTTGCTTGGATATAAGAGGGTAGATTCATAAAAAATAACATGCATAAATTCTTCAATAGTTAAGGAATAGTCAGTAAAAATCCCTTCATCCATTTGGGAATCAAATTTTCCTAAGTTATCTTTAGTATTTAAAATATAGCACTTATAACCAAAAAGTTTAAAGTAATTGATTTTTGTCTTCTTCCTATGCCAAATTTCATAGGTTTTTTATCTATGGTTGGTCTTATGTAGACTCTATTTGAGATGTGATATATGGTGGCAACTACGTCCACCCCATAATACTTAGAAAGATCATACTCATTTATCATAGTTCTAGCCATTTCTTATATGGTCCTATTTTTCCTTTTAATAACTTCATTTTGTTTAGGGATTATTGGTAAAGAAAAATTGTGAAAGATATTGTTATCCTAACAAAAGTTTTTAGGCCTTTAATTTTCAAATTCTTTACTATAGTTACTCCTAATAGAAGCAATAGAAAGTTTCTTTTCATGAGTACCCTTTTAACAAATTTGAAAAAAGCCCATAACATTCATCTTTGTTTGCTTAAAAATAAGATCTAAAAAAAACTAAAATTATCAACTATGATGAAAGTATAAAATTTACCACTTAAACTAGCAACCTTAGTTAGTCTGAACAAATCCATGTAAAGTAATTGTAAAAGTCTAGTGGAAGTTACCAACTTTTTTCTTTTGAATGAGCGTTTGATTTGTTTTTTCATTTGACAAATTCCACAAATCTTTCTCAAATTTAACCTTTGGGAGCCTGTTTACAAGTTTTTTGGAGTTGAGGATGGAAATAAGGTCCATACTTGCATGTTTAATTCTATTATGCCAAATCTATACATCTTCAGCAATAGACATTAGACACTTCATAACTTAGTTAGAGAAATCATCGAGATCAATTCTATCAATGTTTCCTTCTCTTTTTCCTAAAAATGCAATACTATTATCAACTACTCTGGATATAATGCATGAACTCTCTTCAACTCTTCATTCTTATGCTTTGAAGGGTATAAGTCATGATTATCCACTATAGCTAAACCTTTAGAAGCTTTGATGTTATACAATTCACTCTTTATCTGTTCATTTTCACTCATGTATGCATCTAGATACTTTTGAACTTTTTGGAGTTTAAAAGATAGCTTTTTTCATACTTATAATTCCAAGACTCTCAAAAAGTTTATTATATATTAAATCAATGTCACTATTATCATTATCACATGATTTAAAATTAGAGAGAGTACCTTATCATCATCATCTTTTTCCATGAAATACATGTGAGCTACATTTTATTCTGAATCTTCACTTTTAGAGTCTCTTATGTCATCCCAAAGTCCCCTCTTTTTGCCTTTTCCCTCTTCTCCTTCTACTTATTCACTTCATATTTATCACTTTCTTTGAGAAGAGGGCATTTTGACTTTATGTGTCCAGTTTTCATATATTTAAAACAAATAATATTATTTTATTTATGTTTAGAATCTATCTTGCCACCTTTGTAATCCTTTCTTCTTGAGGAGTTCTTCTTCAAGAATTTCTTGAATTTTCTAGTAATTGAAGCAATATCTTCTTCATCACTTTCACTAAATAAGATATCTTCCTCTTTACTTGATTCTTCCTTTAAGACTTTGAATGATAAATTCCCTTTATTTGGAGGTATCATTTATTGTTACATCGCTTAGAGCCTCATTTCGTATGTAAGAAGAGATCCAATAAGATAATCTAATAGTAGAGTTGATAGGTATTTAGCTTCTTGTAAGACTATCACTTTAACTTCCCATATTTTTGGTAGTGACTTAAGTAACTATGTAACCATTTCACCATTAGTGGAGCAATTTGTAAGGCTACTCCTTTGTGACCAAAAGATCACGATTTTGAGTCATAGAAACAGCCTCTTTTTAAATGACAAACAGAAGGCTACATACAATTGGTGTCCCTCACTTGACCCTCGCAAAGTGGCGAGCCTTGTACATTTGGTTTGCCCTTTTTGTAGGTCTTTTCAAGGTCTTTAAGAGCATTGATAATATCAATAAATCTAGTACATATGTTAGAAATAATTTCATTATATTTCATCTAGAACAATTCATAATGGTGAGTTAGCATGCTAACTTTGCTTTATTTAACTTGATTTGTTCATTCATAAGTAACTTTTAGTGTATGCCAAATTTCGTGAGCTGGTTCATATATAGATACTTTATTAAAATCATTTCTTCCCAATCCACAAAACAAAATATGAACAACTTTACTATTTAAGGAGATTGATCTTTTGTGTTAGGGATCACATTCTTCTTTTAATTTGACAACGTTTCTATTATCTACAATTTTAGTAGAAATGTGTAGATCACTTGAAACAATTTCCTATAAATCAACATTTTGAGCCATTAATTAAATTTTTATTTTTTTAATAAAGATCATCATTTCTATCAAAGAAAGTAACTCTTATAATATTTTTACCCTCTTAGTTAAATGATAATTAAAATTATTCTACGTATGCTAATATGACCTTTTCTATAGGATTTCATTTGAAATATTAGCCCTATAAAATTGCTCTAATTTCACTTTTTATTCACTACTAACACCCAAGAGTGGGGTCAATTGGGTGAACTCAAGATTTTAGCTAAAGTATAATAACTTATGAAACAATGTATATAAATTATCACAAATTTAAGAATGTAATAACTTATGAAACAATGTATATAAATTATCACAAATTTAAGAATGTAATAAAAGTAAATGAATTTAATTATGCTTGTAAACAATAAAGGAAAGAGTAAGAGAAGAGAAATGCAAATCATATAAGTAGACTAATCCCCCTAAAAACATGATTTAGCAACTTTAAATGCTCAATCTCAATTTCTTTAATGCAATTAAGATATAAGCACTTCTCATAATATTCTTTAAAGAGTGTTTATACATGGAATTAGATGAAATGTTTATACATGATGAGCCTTTAAATTCACCAAATTAATAAAGTGGATTACAATTAATGATACAAAATATAAAATGATCTTAATGAATCTTGATATTCCTTTGTTCTTAGCTTGATCTTCACTTTACAAGTTACAAACTTCATCATTTCTTTTTTATCTTCTGAGAGTATAGCTTATGACTACATCTTGTTTTCATATTGTTTCTCATCAAAATAATAAACACATTAGTAATATTTATGTTTTGTTATTATCAAAATATTGATTAGATCCTCCCTTAGTTCAATATATAAGGAATATGAAATTCTCAAGGAGTAAATATAATATATGCCCTTAAAAAATTAGGATGAATTTGACTAAGAAGATTTATGAGTATGGATTTGTAAAACTTGAATATATAAAGAGTATAAAAGCCGATTAAAGCTTAGACTTTCTTCTTGAGAGGTCATGATCTAAAATCCCTTTTCAACTATTTAAAGATGAACATGGGTGGCCCTTAAATGGGCTAATGATTTCAGTCTACATCAGTTGAACATATATGGCCATTCGGCTTAAGCTCACTGAACATTTGTGGGTTAGGCCTAAATAACCCAACTTAAATTAGATAAAGCATATTAATTGAACCCACTATAATAGTTAAATAATATAAATATTAATTTTCTAATTTGGCCAAACCTAACAAAATTAAGTCAAATTTAATTATTCTCGAAACCTTAATAAATTTAATAATTAAAATAATTAATTAAAAATTCCCATAATGGCCAATGTAGCACATTTATATAATTACCATTAACTTCTTAAAAAACATCAAATTATTTGTCATAGTTACCACCAGATTAAAAAAATCTCCGAAGTGGCTTTCAAAAAATGAAATTTACTAAGACCATTTTAATAGCCTCATATAAGTAGCGAGATACTTATTAGTCCCTAAACAACAATATACAAAATATTTTTAAATAATAAAAAGTAAACAAATGCTCATATTTAGGAGAAAAAGATCAAAATACATATTTTCAGCACTAATACCAATGTTAGAAAATCTAATAATAATCAAAATAAACTAAAGTTTAAAATAAATAATCTTAATAATATACCCTATACATATCACTAATAAAAACAAGTGTTTACAAAGAAACACATAACCATGCATTACAAGTAATCCAATGCCTCTAAAATGTAACGCATACATTACCTATTTAAATCCCGTAAGTTGATAAGTACTTTTGTCTATGTAAAATATTTATAAAAAAAACTAACGTGAGAAGTTAACTTCAAGGGATAAATTCAAAATATATTTAAGTGGAACTCATTATGAGTCTCCTAACATTATTCCAACATTGTTTGATGACCATGTTTTTTCAATTTTCAAAAAAAAAAAGTTCATATGTTAATAGCTAATTAAAATATGAATACAATGGTTCATATTCAATATTTTCTAATATTTGTTAAATTTAATTTAATTGCATCAATACTAATAACTAATTAGAATAATAATAAAGGGGAGGTAAAATAATTTGGGTGTGTTAATTATTTTATTTAAAAATTAATAAAAATTGATGATTTATGTATCAATGATCATTTTGTTAAAACTAATAGTTTATTATAAAATGAGGTTTGTCCATATTTAATTTACCTTTTATTCAATCAATTGTGATTTTTATATCTATTTTGAAAGAATTATTTTCAATTTATTTATTTTAGACAATATTGAATTAGAATATAAATTAGTTCGATCATTATATCAATTCTATGATTCAACATAGACTTCCTTCATCAGGACTACAAGATAAATTTTCCTTAACAAAAATTACTATACTGAATTATAGAATATATTATAGGATTACTAAATATAAGGGTTTTACTAAATAAATTTTATCTTATTATTATTACTTTATTTATTATATTGTTATATTTGTCAACTTTTTCTAAATTTTTTTTCGTGAAAGGTAAATCATAATCAAAATTTATTGTAATTTGACGTAGTATTATTATTAATTATTATGAAGGGGTTGCAGAGGAGTATGGTGAAGAGTTAAAAGAAACATAATATTTATGTAAATTTTAGAATGAATGATGATAAGAGATATTATCAATTATAAATCATATAGTGGGTGCTAAATAAGAATCTTAAAATCATAATCTATGTAAAATATTAAGTGGTCGTAGTATGTTTGAGAAGAACAAAATCTACTAAATAATTTATTATGTTATTTTAAGTGTTTTAAGTGTTATGATATTTGTTATTTCCTAATGACACCTAAAAGGGAGGCTGAATTCAAGATTTTAACTAAATTATGCTAACTTATAAAATAATATCTACAAATGATCACAAATGCAAGAATGAAATAAAAGTAAATGGTTTAATTATTCTTGCCAACAATAAAGTAAAGAGTAAGGGAAGAGAAACACAAACTTATTTATAATGGTTCGATAAATAATTCTTACTTAATTCACTCCTAAAACTCATTTTGGATTTCCATTATAACTCTTCTTTTAAGGCGAAGAATAAAATTTGTACAATATTTTATTTTAGAAAAGATGAACCTCCGTTTCAATCTTTCTTTAAGGTAAAAAAGGAATCCCAAAAACTTTTACATGAATCCAATAAAATGATTACAAACCCCAAAAATTGCTTACAACTCAAACTTGCTCACTTTGATACTTTGATACTCACAAAATGGCTCATATACTCAAAATGAGACAAAGAAAGCTTAAATGATTGAAAAATACTTTGAAATGTGTGTAAAAGATACTAAAATGCTTCTTAATCTAAAACCAACGAGAAAACACTCATTTAAAGTATTTTATGACCTAAAATAGCTTTTAAAGCCAATAACTCTCTATTACAACATAAATGTTCAATCCACTTGTTGACCAATATGCATAAACAACACCAGATTCACTAGCTGTTGGAACACTGGTCAACGAATATATCAGATTGATCCACCAATATGTTAAATAATTTTCTTACATACTCTTTGTACTTCAAATTTAACAACTTTAACCTATATTGGTTGACCATCAACCCATATAGTTCAACCAATCACCCTAAAAATATGTTTTTAACACCTTTAAATGCTCAAACTCAATTTGATTAATACTATTATGATTAAAAACACTCCCTAAAATGTTTTCCAAAGATTATTTGAAAGATTAAGAGCCTTTTATATTAAAAAAAGGTTTAATACCTCTTGATGAATGTAAAGACTTATGTAATTAAGTAAAATGAAATGTCTATGCATGGTGAGATTTTTAGAATATCAAAGACAATCAAGATGAGCTTACAATAAGTAATACTTAAAATAACCTTGATGTATCTTAATCTTCTTCTTGAGTTGATCTTGATATTAAAGATTGCAAACATCATCTTTTCTTTTACGATCCTTTGATATAGTATATTTTTGTTATGATATTCCTTCTTATCAATAGTATTAAACTCATTAGTAGTACTTATGTTTTGTTATCATCAAATCCTTGATTTGAAGCTCCCTTGGTCCATCAATCTCTCCCTTTTTGATGATGAAAAAATATTTTTCATATCAGAAAACAACATATGAATTTAACCAAGCTAATAGCAACCTATATTAAGATAATATTTACCTACCCTTTAACTCATGCATAAACATATATCAATATCATAACAATAACTCATCATTGAGAGAAAGATTTTAAAAAAATAGAAATAGGAAATAGAGAAATTGTTCATCATATGAAGAAAACATAAAAATAATAGCTAACAAATACTCCCTTGAATTATAACAGTTCCTTATAATGTTATAAAAATATTCTCCCTTTTTTTGAAAACATAAAAAATAATCAATTAGCTAAAGGGAAAATTGAGACTCGATCATACTATACATGTTGTTATGATGATGCATCATGACGTCTCAGAAAGAATCAAACTCTCCTCGTAATATGGTGAGTTGATATTCAATGGCCACTAGATGAGCTTTTGGTAGAAAACGATGATGTGGTCAAGAAGTGGTAGCCTCATCCTCCACAAGTAACTTAATAGTGTGAATCAAAAAAAGGCTCATGGGGATCATCAACAGATGGTAGAGCCTCATTTATAGGTGATGGTTATTAAGGATGGAGCTGCTACCATTAACGTGGTTTAGTCATTTAAACATCGATCAACTAATATCCCATGCATTAAGAATGGAAGAGTCAAAGAAGAAATCAAAGTTGATCTCATCGCCAGTGGGAAGAATGTGAAAATGCCAGAAGATGAGATTAAAAATGAGGGCATATGGAATGTTTTATTTCTTTTTTTTAGTTTGGTGGAAGTGGACCATGTTAAGAAGAAAAAAATGACTAAGGTGAATATGGTTTCTTAGTGTAAGAGTAGTTAGGAACCATAAGTCACCATATGTCCTAAGAAGGTAAAATGCCCACTATTAGAAATAAAATTATATTTAATAAAAATATGGTGAAAACAAGAAATAACATTGAGGCTACCAAAATCCTTAGGTTTATGTGGACCTTTATATTAGGGAACTCAAAGATAATCTTGATCCTACTAGGGACAGAATATGCGAGAATGGTATATTTGGTGTGATAACTATAGTAAGAAGTGCATTCAGGAATGGGGATTCATAATATCTCATTTATGATATTAAAGGTGAGATGAATGTCAGTGCCATAGATGGTGAAGAAGATCTATATGTCACCTTGAATTATTTTGGGATATAGATAGGTATAAATAATCCTAACATTGGTGGGACCGATCCTTTAAGTCTTGGTAAGAGGGGATTCCCACCCTTAATCAATTAAGTAATATATAAGACTATAATCTTTGAATTCTTAAAAACTAGAAAGAGATAAAACATGATTCTCTTGATGATCACATAAGGCATGATCTTGAAACGGATTTAGGTTAGTATCATAGTACCTTTCCTCATTAGGAATGGGTAAGGGAGGAGATGGTGTCAGTGATCTCTCCTATATCTTACAAGTTTAAGAGATTGTACAAGTAGCCTAACTCAACCGATAATCCTAGGTGTGGGATTAGGGTTACTCTAGTTTTGTCTATGAGAGAAAGAGGAGGTGAGTTATAGGATGATCGGCAAAAAAAAAGTTTGGAAATAGACTAATGACTAGGTATAATAGATTGTTTATAAAAGATAGAAGATAATACTCCTATAATCTATTTCAAGTAGAAATTTA
>JANQAP020008554.1:0-11589 GCA_026874005.2 Erythroxylum coriaceum | reverse complement strand
AATTAAAAAATCATGTGATAGGTAAATAATAATGTAAGAGAATAAGTGATAATCTTCAAATTATGAAAGAAAAATAAGAAAAACAAATTATTGAAAATCTTATTATATTTAACCCTAAAATCTAACCGAAGTGATAGTTGGGTTTCTTCTTCTTTAAACATCTTGGAATGATATTTTTATGTAAATTATAAAAAAATGTAAAAAGTCAATCTTCGTGAATTATGACACAAGTTTGGATTTACTCTAAGCATTGCTACAAGAATGAGTAGTCCCAAATCAACGAAATGGGTAACCTCATATTCACCATTATGAAAGATCAATCCTTTTGGATCACCAAGGTAAATGCATATGTTTCACATACATAGGTGTGAAAATGCAAAGATCTTGATACGTATAGATTGGTACAAGGTGAGCCAACAAAACGGCTCAATTTACGGCTTGCAATGCAAAGGGCCAAAATACAATCAATTGGTGATACATGGGAAAGATGGGAACAAGACAATAGGAACAGGTTGTCCTTCAAACTCATGATCTATTTTACGTAACAATATAAAAGGAAATGTTTGTTCTAAGAGACATTTCATCAAACAACTCATATGCAACCCGAATTATCTCTAACTAATAACAAAACAACTGCATATTTTCATTATTTACCGACAACAACACTTTTAAACAACAAATAAACTAACAATTCAACTAAAAAACGCATAAACCAACAATTATAACAAAACCCACCCACCCACCGATGGTATACATATAAGCATTTAAGACCTTTGTTTTTGGAGATAAAATAAACTCAATAGAGACTTTACTTGAAAATGATGCACGATGGACAAAAAACGAAGCAAAAATTAAGGTTGAAGCATAAAAATAAAAGAACCGACGGCTTAATGGTGGGAAGAGAGAAAAATAGTAGAGTGGAGGGTTGTTAATGCTGATAATAAAACGACGTCGTTTGGATTAAAACCAAATGAAGTCGTTTTATTTTATGAACAATTCGACAATTACCGACGAAAATACATTTCGGTCGGTATATTACCGTCAGACCACAGTTCCATCAATATTCAAGTTGTTTATTTTTCCCGCCAGTTGTTGCCGTCTAATTTTGCGATGGACTTTCGTGTTCCGTCGCTATAGTACGTCGGAAAACTCGTGGGAATATTTTTCCTCCACGTTTACCGACGAATGTTTTGATCGTCGATATTTCTGTCAACTTTACCAACAGATGATCATTTTCCGTCGCTAATTTATGACAGAATGTGTTCCGCCGGTAATTTTCCATCAGTAATTTGTTATTTTCTTGTAGTGGATAAAGTATATTATATACAAAGATAAGACTTGTAACATATTGCTTTAAAATTTTGGGTTAAGATATGATGTCCTAATTGTATATGGCTCATTTGCTCTGGTCTAATTTCTTCCCAAGCCTCCTCAAAACTCTTTAATTATATGGTGTTTTAAATCTTAAGGGAGACCTCCTCACTTATCGAAAACAAGGATCAATGATTCTCTGAGCATAATAAACTGTTTAACTGTCATTTTTGTAAATATTCAAGCTTTCTTTTAATGCCTCTCAATCTACTTTAATTACAACGAGGGGATAGAAGATTAGACAAAAATGTTCTAAAAACAAAGCTGTCTATAATAGCTTAGTTGTAAAAGACAAAATTTTATATGAGAAGGCCTTTACTTGTCTGCCTTTATGGCTTCACTGAGACACATAACTCTGGCAGAGCATAAAATAACTCTTCGTCCCAACTAAGCCATACACGAATGGGCCAAATGTTTTTGAAGTATCAATCTAAAGATCCATATTTGATGGGCTAATTCAAGTGCATTCTCTTGAGTTTCATGGTTTTAAATTATGGTTGCATTAGAAATTGTTATTGTGACTTTTGACAATTATGATAGTATTTTCCTATAATTGAGCTTGCTTAATTTATAATTATTGCAATCACCCTCAAGTTTACAATTTAAAATCTTGTGCCTTTCATATTAACGAGATACCAACTCAATTACAGAAATAAAATATAGTAGCTTCGAGGCTTCAATGGTTTGGGAAGAGGGTGAGACCCAAAAGAAGAATACAAACTCCATTAGCAAGTGAACATTTGTTGAAGTAATTATATGGATTGGCCTACCATAAGTGTTACTCTTCTAGGACAGGAGATTGGGCTTTTGGGTTTGCAAACGTAAGTAGTTCCAACAGCCATAGTCTAAAATTACTTACCAATTCCTCGTGGAAGTGTCAATTTTGAAGGGACAATTACTGAACAGGCAAATGGTGGTCCACAAAAGACATTTCTCAACAGGTGACCTAATCAGGATTCTTCTCCTTGTTGTCTCCCACCACAGAAAACATGTTTCACTGTATGTCACGTCACGCCATCACCACTGCATTAAAAGCTAGTAATTATGAATGAATCATTCATCTCTGACTTCCCGATAAAAAAAGATATATAAAGAAAAACTCTGAGTCGGTTTCAGATTTCTGGGAAACCTCAAGCAAAGTTTTTCTCTGACAACCTCATCAACAACCCCCTTAGGTTCTTGGAATTTTATGGAAATGCCACAAAATTTCAGTCTTTGTTGTTTCGATCCACTTCCTCAAATACTTCTTGTATCGGTTACCTTAATATAATCATTAACAAAAATTAGCAAAAGTAATGAAACCTTTCCATTTTCTCGCTGAGATCCATGCAACAAAATGGAAAATGAAAAGTACAATCAATCTGTTGGGTAATGAGTCATTAATTTCCATTAGATCATTTCAAAGCTCGAGATAACAAATGGACAATCATATCTTATACCAATAATGTTAGCTGAAATAAATTTGTTTGTCCTTTTCTTTTGTTCCATTCAGAGTACATATATATATATATAGATATTGTCATATCATGTGAATATATTTTCATGCAGAATATTCTTGAATGTCCGTCCATTATACTCAGTATTGTCTATTACTTCCAGCAGTCCCTTTTGCTCCTTTTCTTTTTCTTCCACCGTAATATTCTTGTGATATTGGTTTTCTCCAGGCAGGGTTCATAAATCCATTTACAATGGGCTTAAACCTGTGAAAGTGCCTTTTTTTCCTATTAGGCTTGAATTCTATAACTAACAACGTATCGTGTTAGGTCTTTACAGGACTGAGATAACATGAAATCCATCATTTATGATTGTACGATTTGCTTGATATACGTTCATAATGTAAAAGAGAAAAGGCAGTGATACAGGGGTGATGTTTACTAATCAGCATCTTTTAAGTTTAGTTTAGTCATGCATTTCTTAGCTTTAACATTTGGTCATAGCACAGACAACCCATCGTACATTCATTAGGGCAGTTCTGGTTCTGTGAAAGTGAAGTGGCATCGAAATTTAGAGAAAATAAATAAAGTTCCCCCGCCTTGAATGCCGGGCAGACGAAGACAGGACTGCCTAAGTAAGGGGCAGGACTGGGAGGTATGGTCTCTATCAACCACACACTGCCCGTGCTGCCCGCAAGAAAGAAACAAATAAATTATATAAAAGAAAACCAAAAAAAGGAGAGAAAGGGGATGTGAAAGGACAAAGCTGCCATCACTACTACTGCTGCTACACTACACTGACAGTACTGTCAGCGAGGCGTTCAATCATAAAGCAATGGATTGCATAATGATTTCTCTCCCTCTCTCCTCTCCCCATTGGCCCTGACGCGGCCTTTGACCGTATCCATTACTTTTAACTTTGACATGTCAACATCTCGATGACACGTGTGCCGAGTAAAAAGGACAATTTCCGATTTACCTGTGAGTGAATGATGGATCGTATGGATTCATATGCTGTTTGTTGGAGAGTATACCTTTAACTTTTAAGTGTTTTTGTAGTGAAATTGTAACTTAATCCTTTTCTCTACTATTACTCTTGTCCTTGTGTTGCTATTTGCTGCTCTTTAAACTTTCTGTAAGAAATTTGTAAGAGAGAATGATTTCTATTCTGTCTCCCGCGAGAATCTCGCCTTCCCATACGCCTCTCGTATTTCAACAACTTTAGAATATTTATATATTTACGCTATAATCAGTGCTGTCTCTCAAGTGAACACGCATGCATATTTATAGACTAGTTTTTTAGCAAATAATTGCTTGACACATTTTTCTAACCAAGTCAAGTCAAGTCAACTTTTTAGTGTACAAGACTCTCCATTTTGTAAAATTAAGAAAGAGTTAAAATATAAGTAATCGACCCTTTATTTTTTTATAAAGATACCATTTTTATAATTTAGACATATGACTTTATGATGAAAAGAACATGTTGCTCCAAGTACTTCAAAAATAAATTCTCGAATGAGAATTTGCAAGAAAATTATATCAAATGTAAAAGCAAAAAGAAATAAAGGGTTGTTAAAGGAATCAATCATATCACCAAACACAGTTGAATTCTTATACTTGACGATAAGTTTTTACCTAGAGACGTGCGTTTTTTACATCTTCACAACTTAGTGATAGTTTTCTTTTGTCTGAAAACGAACAAGGATCAATCACCAAAACATAGAAAAGTCGCAGTCTAGCAAAGTTGCAATTAAAAGGAAAGCCCTAGCAGCCACAGCACAGTCTTAATTGTCACATATAAGCGGGTAATTCGGAAAGAACATGTGTAATAAAAGGAAGCTCTATTCTTGTTTTTGAAACTTCCTACCTATCTTTACAGTAAACATGATTAAAATGTGAGTAGGTCCTTCCAGGAAAAAAGTCAAAAGAAAAAGATCTGATCAATTCCCAGCTTGAAACCTGTTGCTACTCTGGTTAATGGTCAAAAAAAAGTGCGATGTTTTCTTTCTCCATGCATGGATAACCAAACTAACAAACCAAGCACATGTCACCTATATTGCTCACTTTTGTCTTTCAACCGTGAATCAGATGATATTGATCAGTGCCTTTGCGTCTTGTAGAATAAGTTTTCCCTAGTTCGTGAAAACACGGTCTATTCCTGACCAAACCTATAAAGTGGTTTCAGCATATACCAATGTTCACATATGTTAAGAATAACCTTTCAAGCATTAGGAACATAACTTGGAGGCTCATATTTAAGTGGAATATATCCCTAGATGTGCTATCTCACATTTATACAGAAATGTGCTAGAATTGAAACGTTCGACTCAATTTTACGAGTAGAGAACCGGCCACTGTTTGCTCTTTTTCTTGACTTGTCAGCTTCATGATGCCTTTTACCTGTAAATTTCTTGTGCCAGGGGAAATAATTGTCTACATTGAGGTCTCCACGGAAGGTGCTCCAAGGGCACAAGCATGCCCTAGCTACTAAGTACTCACACAAAACAACAAACAAAATTTCTTTTTGGCTATGGCCATTCCATACTGAAAACGCGGAAAAACAAAAGAAAAGAAAAACGTGTGTGTGTCATGAGGATGCACGATAATCGTCGATTTGCACTGGGAAGTGAAAAAATGTGACAATATAAGATCAGCACTAGAAACAATCGTCCTGATCTGCTTACATAGGTCCTCTGACATTATATGTACAAAATGGTATGTTTGGTGAATCGTACCAAACACAAATTAGCTATGAAACTTTATGATCAATTTCTCTGAAATCGTTAAATTACTCTTCAAACTAGAAGCTGACAAGATTCATTCATGGCACTATTAGTAACACAATCATGCTCTGTAGCATAAGATCTTATGCAGTTTAATGGCTGTTCAGCTTCCACAAACGAAAACAAGCAAGACTATCCAGAAAAAGGAAAAGGAATTGGAGGACGATGCTACGGTAAGTAAAAGATGCAGTAAATCCTACATGGAAAAACTCCAACTTGCAGGTTTCAAGAAGAATGCCTAGGAATTGCAGAAGCAGAGAGAATTGAATAATTTGCATAAATAAACATACAAAGCAATAGCATCGTAGCTACTGTCACATTTATGACTTAAATGGGGTCCATCGTCACGACTTTTTTCATGCAAAAAGTTCCTCGAGCTACTCAAACGCTGCAAAGCTTAATTTATGAAACCAGCTCAGAAGTTTAACTTCACTTACAAAATGGAAAAAGAAATTACAAAAAGGGCATTAATTATTAGCCATCTATCACTCCTTACTTGTCACTATCTTTCTTCCAGGAGGCAACATCTGATGGCTGGCAGACCTGAATGGTGTCCCGAATCGATGAGACCAAAAAATGACACGTGTAAAGATCGTGAACCGAGAATGAATGATAGTGCAATGATGTTGTAATTATTATAATTTTGACATTCTGTGTGCGTGGCAGTGCAGTGTAGCTGATGGTACTGCTGGGCCTCTGCACGCAAATCACAGTACGGCCTACGATATCTCGCTGCCCTATAATTGAGAATGAATTAGAGAGATAGAAAAAGCCTTCAGTCATCTACTCATCCTCTCTCTCTCTCTCTCTCTCTCTATATATATATATATATGCGTTATTCTAAACTTACAGTTTGTACTCAATCCTCTTGTAAGGATCATATCTCTTGTTTTAGTTGTAATATTTTTATTATATTTTATTAAATTATATTCGCATATTTATATAAATTTCATATTGATATATAGATGAGATTTAATAAAAGAGAATTCAAATAAAATAATTAGAATAAAAAATTTGATATGTTAAATTGTTACCTTACAAAATTCAAATCCTTAAATGCCCTTTTGCCCTTTAGGCTTTGTGAGGCCTCTTCATTCTTGTAGTATATGTATTTCCTGTCCTATTTTGTTTTTAATCAAGAAGTAATTCCATAAGGTCAATTTATGTTGCATCACATATAAATAATATTTCCTTTAGGTATTGCAAAATAATTTAAGAGTTGTTTAGTTTTACCTTTATTTTTATTGTAGTTTTTAATTTTTAATTTTTATTTTTATTTTTGAATAAAAATAAAAAACTTATATGGCTATTAATATCAACATGCTTACAATTTTATTATTGACGACAATTACATAACACATAAAACTTATAGAAAAATTAATTTTGTAAACTAATTAAATAAAATTATTTTATTATATATTTCTTTTAATAAATATTAATAAAATTTATTAAAAATAGTTAAACTAGTAAATTATTATGCATAAACTAATTTTTATTTGTTAATATATATCTTAATTATTAAAACCAATTTTTTCAAAAGGATGACTTTTAAGATATATATTAAATTAAATAATTATTAAACTAAAAATATTTATTTTTTCCAAAATTACAATATTAAACTATTTTAACCATAATATTCACCATAAATTATATTAAATAATATAAATTTAGTTGATAATAAATTTTATTATAAAAACAAAACAAAAATAAATATAGTTTTGATGATTTTCAATTTTATGAAAACTGAAAAAATTAAAACAAATAATTTTTATTAAAATTGAAAACAAACACTACAAGAAAAATGTCATTTTGCGACAGAAATTACCGACAAAAAATGTAAACATTCCCTTAGTAAGTCAGGTTAGCGACGAACTTTACCGACGGACAAAGATGTCGTAAAAACGGTCGTAGCTAATAATTCCCGACGAAAAACAAAATTTCCATCGGTAAATTTACTAACGAAAATTTAATTTATTTATTATGTCAGTAGATTTACTGACGATTTGTTCTTTTTTGTCGGTAAGTTTGTTAAAATATTACTGACGGTTACGTTTTTTTCGTCGGTGAGTGTACCAACGGTAACTTGCCACCAGTAAATTTGATGACAGAATTGGTTATTTCGTTTATGATTACCGACGGTTAGTCGTGTTCCGTCGATAAATGGAAAAATTTTTTAAAAAAATATACCGTCGATAAATTTTATTTGATAATATTATAATTGATGTATAATTTAAACAATTATGAATTTAATAGTATACATTTAATTTGTTTAAACAGAAATTTAATTGATGATATAAAGTTAAAAATATCTTAATTGATAATAAAAATATTATATTGTACATAATAAGTATTCGTAATTCAAATGAAATGACCAAAAGTACACTATTGATCTGGTAACGGCAGATGCTCTAATTGGTGCGATGAGATGCTACCCTTACCCTTCAACTCATCCACCTCATTACGGAGCTGAGTTATGTACCCCATCAAAGTCTGCACTGTGCTCTGAAGCTCTTAGACTTGATTGGTTGTGGATCGCCTACTAGATGTTGCTGTACTGGACGTGCAGGATTGCAAATCCCTAGACATATTAAATGAAACTAATACAAAATTGATGAAATAATACCAGGCAATTTCTTTAATTTTCTTAATGGAACAAGCTTTGCTTCAATTGTCAATGCGATGGGAGACCCAAATATAAATCCCCGACCTTTTATTCTTGAAAAGAGAATTTAAATCATATAATATGAAACTTTATTTCTTAACTATTTTCACTTCAGATACTATCGGAAAAGCAGCAAATTTTATGTTTCAAACTTTACAAGTTATAGGTGCATTAGATGCTCTCTGAAATGGGTGACCTCATATTCACCATTATGAAAGATCAATTCTTTTAGATCACTAAAGTAAATGCATATGCTTCACATGCATAGGTGTGAAAATGCAAAGATCTTGATACGTATAGATTGGTACAAGGTGAGCCAACAAAACGGTTCAATTTACGGCATGCAATGCAAAAGGCTAAAACACAATCAATTGGTGATACATGGGAAAGATGGGAACAAGACAATATATGATTAAATTATACTTCTTACCAAACCATATATGATTGTTAAATATGGCTACAAATTGCTAAATATGGCTACAAACACGACCCATGTTTTCAGGCGTATATATGATAATACAGGGTTGTGCATTATCATAATTATTTCAAACTCATGATCTATAATTGTCCTCAAACTTTAAGGATGACTTTCATAGTCATCGACTAATTAAGTTTTCAAGAATAAAAATAAATAAGTTTTACCATTGCTACAACACATTTATTTGGATTGAACAAATTACTATACGTTAAGAAATATAAATTTGATATACTTGATACATGGGACTAACGATATTATGCTACAGTATAGACTTAATGTTGTGTTTATGACTCCATTTCAATAAATTATGTTATTGAAATGTTAAATTGTGCAAGTCTTGAGTATTAACGAGGATTTAAACAATATAGAAGTTCTATTCTACAAACTTCAACATTCTTCAAATGTTTTCCTTTTGGTAATAGCTAGATTGACAACCTAAAAAGAGGATCAAATTGAGAAAAGCTTGTTCAGTTTTAAATATAATTGTAGTTGTTTAAAAGTCTCAAATCTTTTAAAGGTTTGAACCTTTAAATTAGAATATAACAAACTACTTTTATATCCCCTTTAGAACATCTCATTATGTTTCTTATCGGGATTATCTCTTTAAAATCATTTTTAAAGAACTCCCCGATTCTCTAATACCTAAACAATATCATAATCAATGAAAGTTGATCTACTTGTATTTATTATTCCTTACTACGACGAATTGTATATTAATAAAAAGAAGAATAGAGTTCAAACTTTAATTGACTCAAATATTCCCTTTTAGAATTTTTTCTTTCTTTTTACAAATCCGATGCTATGTTAAAATGTTCGTTTTTTATTTTGATTTTGGTTTAGTGTCTTTCCTACTATACTAAACTTGGATTTAGAATGATTTGTTATAAGAGTCATTTCATCAAACAACTCATAGGCAACCTGAATTATCTCTAACTAATAACAAAACAGCTGCATTTTTTCATTATTTACCAACAAAAACACTTTTAAACAACAAATAAACCAACAATTCAACAAAAAATGCATAAACCAACAATCATAACAAAATCCACCATCCAACACCCACCCACGGTATACATATATATAAGCATCTAAGACCTTCATTTTTTGGATACAAAATAAACTCAATAGAGACGTTACCTGAAAATGATGCACGATGGACCAAAAACTAAGCAAAAATCAAGGGTGGAAGCAAAGAAATGAGAGAGAACCAACGGTTGTGCAAGGTGGGAAAGAAAAATAGCAGGGGGTCGGGTTAAAAATGATGATGATAAAACAACGTCGTTTGGATTAAAACCAAACGATGTCGTTTTATTTATGAACAATTTGATTGTTACAGACGTAACCTATTTTTCGTCGGTATTTTACCAACGAAACTATGGTCCCGTCGGTATTCAATTTCACCATTTTCCCTGCCAGCTATTGCTACCTAATTTTGCAACGAAATTTGTATTCCATCGCTATTGTATGATGAAAAACTTACGGGTATATTTTCCCTCCATGTTTATCGACGAATGTTATGTCCGTCGGTAAATCTGTCAACATTACTGACAGAAAGTCAGTTTCTGTCGCTAATTGCCGATAGAATGTGTTCCGTCGTAATTTGTTATTTTTTTGTAGTGAACAACAACTTGAGTAATTTGTAATAACTTTTGATTACAATTATCTTTTTATCCCTTAATTTCTCAATCGTTGGAGCAAAACACTTCTCATAGGAGCATTGTATAAAACAATAGATTGGGTTCAGCCAATCCAATCAGCTAATTACCAAATATGATTATCAATAGTTTGACGTAGTCAAACAGGAAAATACTTCTCAATCCGCTAAAAAATAGCTGATAAGTCATTTACTAAAGTTGGGTCAATATAAAAACTTAGGTTTCTTGTTTCTTGTCTATATTTATTTAATTTGGAATCATCTTAATCAACGCAATTCAAATCGATAACAAAATTTGATTAGTACATTGGTGTGATTCCTTAGATGTTCCGTTGGTACTTGCTTTGTCAGCTTGTCTAAAATGAACTAATGAATTGAGTGAGTTTCGTTATGCTTGACATTTATTTATTTCTTTAACTAGTAATCTGCCTCTCCAAGAAATAGCGACAGCCAACCAATAATGTTTAATGAACACTGTACAGATCATCATAGAATCAAACAAATCAGCATCTACAACATATCAATTTAAAATTGTCGTTATAAAAGATCACAACATCTTCAAAGCTTGACATAAGGCTGTTAATGTCGTAATAGATAACAAGACATAGAGTAGATGTAGCATATTATTACTGTAATGTACCAGAAATAAAATCCCACCAACACTTAATACTAACCAAACATGAAAGTAATCAGTGATACTGCCGACAATCAACTGTGTTATAGTTAACTTACTCCTTCAAACTGTATTGACTAATATAGTTTGTGTGTAGGCTAATGGCTAGAATTATGAAATAACATGGAAAGTAGGTTTAACTCCAAGTCCAGGCCATGACTTGAGCATGAACCACACATCAATTTTTGTTAGACTCCTTGAAAGGAGGTGAAAGTAACATCCAGAAATCCATCTTGCAAAAACTTGTACTCAAAACTCCCTCTCTCAGGAGTAAGTTACTTAGATTATTTTATTTCCATTATAACGAGATCTTAGTAACCTCTAAAGAGTATGATTCAGGAGATAAATTGAACATCTATAGTTATCAGTCTGTTAGTAATCACATATTTAGATTGAACTACAAAATACACAAGAGTATAAACGTATTTGTAACACCCCACTCCTGATGAACCCGAACTCGATATCGATAGTGATATCCGAATCCGTGCCCCGCGAGGGTGGCGTGTCACATCACTTAACAATTTAAAACTCGGTA
>JANQAP020008514.1:0-11590 GCA_026874005.2 Erythroxylum coriaceum | reverse complement strand
AAGTTTAAAAGCATGTAATGTGGTTAGTACATAAAGAATAGGTAAATAAAGCTCAAGGGGGCTTAACAAGGGAAAAATCATGTAAATAAGGTAGGCTATTTGGCTAATGTAGTTTATGACACAAAGAATGCCTAATCATCTCCATGTTAATGCATGTGATGAAAATATGGTCTTGAATAGAAAATCAAAGCAAAGTCAGGATGTACATGTCATGAAGGTCACACATTAACAAAAGACAATAAGACTGATATGGATGTGTTAGTCTATTAAGGCTTAAAATTTCAGTGGTTTTGTCTACCACTAGTCACTACTCTTCTAAAGATAATGCAAATTGACCAATCACAAGAGTAAAAGTACATGCTTAAGTTGCTATGGAATTCTCTAGTCAATTCATTCTCTAATCATGACTATATAATCCTATAAGCAATAGAAAATGGGAAAATGTTTATTTTTTTATTTTATTCTCTCTGTCATTTTGATTGAAAACTTTAAAACAAGTTAAAACAAATCAAAATATAAACACACATGCATAACCTAACTAGTGCAAAAAAGGTAAAAGAAAAGAAAATTACTTTCCTTGGGTTGCCTCCCAAGAAGTGATTTTGTTTAGTGTCAGTGGTTTGACTCCATACTTTCCTCATGTGACAAAATTATGATCTTAAGGTATCACAGTTTGAGCTATCTCCATATGAGGTAGTTCAGGATAGGGTCTAAGTTGATGATCATTCACCTTTAGCGTCTTCCCTATATTAAAATCTCAATCTTTATTGAGTCCATACACTTTAGAAATATCTCAAATGTCTCTTCACCTTTTTCTTCTTTTATCAATTCTTCAATCTACTAAGTAAAAGTAAAGAGTTATTTGTAACAATAAATTGGAACTCAATATTTACCTCCGAGCTAAAAGATATAGCTTTTTCTCCTTTGAGCTCTTCCTCTATTTCTTCTTCATCACAAGCAATTCCTTGAGTGTTACACTCAAGATTTTCAATCTCCTCATCACTTTATAAGGCCTCTGCGCTAATCCCTTAGGTACATATCGGGTTGATATGGCTGCTCTTTTTCGATTTATGATTCTAGTTGTTTGATCCTCACTGCCATCTGATCCATCTAACTTACCACCTTTTGGAGTCCAGACATTGTATCTTGATAGACTTGCATCATTTCCTGTTGGAACTATTATATACTTTACTGAAATAGAATATTGCTAGTAGTCATAATATTAACCAAGTATTCCAGAGATGAACTTGAGTCGTGATAAGAAGTTTCTCATCTATATGGGAATCGTTGTGTGTCCTACATACTATCAGGGAAGTAATTCTATTGATTAGCCCACCATAATTAAAATTTATATGATCACTCCAGACATAATTATAAGGTTAGGAATATGAGTTATGAAAGAAATTATTTTCGTCCATGAATATTTTTTCAAATTTTAAATTACTAATAGTAAACAGAAAGTGAAAAGATCAAGAATTAACTGAAAAGAAACAAATTGTAAACAAATATGTACAAAACACAAATTAAAATCAAAAATAAAAACTAAAACATCTCACTCCCTGACAACGCTACCAAAATTGAAGTAACGCGTCGTAACACTGTACAAAATAAACTAGACCCACTATTATAGTGGTGGTGAGTCTAGGTCGATCCCACAGAGAGGGTGTGTAAAGTTGTTGAAATGAAATTAATCGGTGTTCAGGCTATGGGGGTTTGATTTGGTTTTGAAATAAGAAAATAAAATTAAACTAATGAAAAAAAACATTAAAAATAATGAAAGTGGTGAATTCATTAGGAATTAGGTTCTTTAGTTTTATCTTGGCTTATACCCTAATTAAACATATTTCATTGATTTGTTGTTCTTTTACCTCTCCTGACAACTATTAATCGTACGTTAATGATAAGCTCTGCTAACCCTAGTTTTCTCTTAGGTTGTGATTAATGAAGATAAGATCTTTAATTAAACCTAACCACCAAATAACCTATGATATAATATCTAAATTCAATTAGCCACCAAATACGATTAGTTTCATGTCATTAATCGCTAATTGTTATGGAATAATTATATAATCAATTAAGCATATGTCACTAACTCCCCAGCAACGGTGCCAAATAGTTGTTAAACAAGTTTTAATCTTATAAAATCATCAATATTTTTCAAGCACACGGGTCATAAACAAGTATATGAGATGTTAATCCTATGAGGAATTAGTGAACTAATCGAATCCTAACTTGTTTAAGACCTAAAAATGTATTTAAAATGAAGAAATGAGCAAAAAATTAAACAACTGAATATGGATAGATTGAAAATTGAAATCCTAAATTAATGAAAGGAAATCAAAATTGAGTACAACCAATTAACAAAGCAAAAATCACATAAGTAAAATTAACTAATTATGAGAAAAGGGGGATTTGTCTTGTAGTTAGCCGGGTTAAGTTCTATCTCTTTACCAATCAGCAAATTGTGTTCCTTTACACCTCAAAGGGTGGATCATTCTCTCTTAAGTTCTAATCTTTAACCCTAAATCGTAAACCCTAATTGAATTGAATAGAGGAATTTACATCTCTTAATTAGCAAATAACCCACACATCCAATTATATCTTAAGTACTGTAATAGACAATCAGTTCCTCACACAAGATCTCTCTTCGTGTAAATTACTGATTTGATTATTTGTGTAATCTATTAGATTGTTTAAATCTCATTACCCAGCCTAATCATTTTTCTATCAGTTAACTGTCTCGATTTATACTGAAGCATGCAAATATGACAAACAATCACAATACCTAAAACATTAACATCAAAAGTAATCAAATTAACATTGATTCAAGAATATATCCCTGAAAGAGTTTAGAACATCCTTAAGCCCAAATTCATCATCATTATGTCCATCTTATACATCAAATGAAACAAATAACAAGATGAAATGAAGAAGTTCAATTGGAGTAGACTAGGAGTGGCAGCAACAATAATAGCTCCTTCTTCTTCTCTCCTTTTCTCTCTCTTCCTTAGTTCTTTCTAAATGTAGCAAATAGAGGCTCTGTCTTTTGAGTTTCTTTCTTTTACTTTTACATACGTTTCCCATTTAGGGTAAAAACTAGGTTTTACCCTAGCCCAAATGTTCAAAATAACCCTCAAAAAGTTTAGCTCAGAAGTAGTTCTTGTGTATATTATTGCACCTATAAAGATCGTGGCCAATAAGTCACGATCGCGACATTTAAAGTTGGGATTTTGTCATGATCGTGCCCAATGAGTCAAGATAATGACCTGGTCTTGTTTGGTTTTTGTCACGATCTTAACTGGCCAGGTTGCTTCTGTCATAATTGTGACTGGTTTGTCGCGATCATGGCCTTGGCTTGTCCTCCAAGCTTTCTCCAAATCTTCTCCGATCTTCTTTACTTGATCTTAAACTCTAACAAATTCATCAAAAAAACTTAAACACATAAGATTAAAGCCCAAAAACATGCTCTAAACCATATAACATTCAAAAACATAATCACATAATCGAAATGACATAATTCTAAACCTAAACATGAACAAATCATCTAATTAACAATTAAAAACATATTAGATTACCCACTAAAACATAACGCAAACTACAACCATCAGAGGCCTAGAAGGACCTGAAACTAATTGGTCTCTACCCATGACACTATAAGCTGACTCCTCAACATCTTTATGAGGTCTCTCCATCTCTACTATCTATAAGAAAAAAGGGACATCTGCAATAAGCCAAAATAAAAACCAAACCATATAACACATTACTAGACTCTTATTGGCCAAAATCACCTACATCGCGTAACACCCCCTATATAGAACGTATAACCATCCATACATATGGCACCTAAATTCCTGTACATGCATTCTTGGCATACAATTCTATTCATTTATAGGGATTGTCATCACACATTTTTTTATTCAATGATGTACATATACATATTACAAAATTTCATATCACTTAACATTATCATATAAAAGTAGTGTTACATCATTACATTTATATGGTAATCCAAAAGAGATAGTACATATATAACTTAGATTTCTTAATTACAAATTGTCAATAAACTATAATTTCCTTCACTAAATATACAACCATCTTTATCCAAAACACACATTCCAAAGGTACTTTTACTTCTAGCAATTGGCCTTGGTCCTTGCAAATGTTCCCCGTACCTCACTCTTATGACTTGGACCTATATAGATTAACACTCGGGCTAAGTTTGAAAGCCTATTGGGGAAACACGTAATTTGGATGACCACTCATAGCAATCATCTGCCAAGCACACACATTTAGAAATATCACAACTTATATACCATAAATTCAAATTCATGAACCAAACATTGATATTCAACGCTCATTAATACAAATTATTAATATAAATGCAAATGCTCGTCAATACTAATTATCTATGTGTTCATACAATATTTCTTATTTATAACTATTTACTTTACATTTTGTGTTAGGCCTGTATATTCCCATGGGTGTGGATAACGGGAGCTGTGGATATCTGAAGATATAAAAATTGTGGATACTTGAAAATATTAAACTGTGGAGACACTATAGTCTAGAAATGAAGACACCATTGGTGTCAAAATATAGCAGTTACACTGTGACCTTATAGGCATTCCTATCTATCCACCACTAAGACAATAGCGTAGGAACTATAACATTTCCTTTAACCATTTTCCATTTTCACAATTCATATACTGACAAATAATATGATACATAATTCAAGTCATAAAATTTGTATTTATGTTCATACATGCAAGTCATAACTTACCACCATTATAAGGGTATTAAAATCACACTTTTATAATTGTACCATATACATATGAATGATAAATATGTATACAAATCATTTATGTACATGTAAATTTTCTTTAGTGTGCATTATGCTCAATCTTAAATTTCATTATTCAACCACCCAATTCAAATAAGGTATTCCTATTTCATTTATTTCTAGATGTTTGAAAAGTTTCATGCATATTCAAAAAGGTTCGGATAAGATTCGGTAAAAAATTGTAAATGAAAATAAACTCAAAATAGTGCAATTTCCTTCCCGTCATATCCCCTACCTAGAATTCATACCTCCACTTGTTCCAAAATTTTCATATAGAAAACGTTCAAATTAGGTTTTGAGTTCTTCTGAACATTTGTTTCCTTATGTCTTTAATTTCCAAAGAACTAAAATTCAAGCCATTTTACTTCTAAAATATATGATATAAACCAAACATCACATGCTTCTCAAAAATAGGGGCTACATTAGATCACCATTTTAAATCTAAATTTCCAATTTTCTTCTATAGATTTCTAGTTATGTCTTAACTTTTGTATGCAACTGAAATAACCAAATTTAGAGGTTTGTAGGCTGAGTTATAACCCAAACAATGTGACTAGCTGAACAAACCCTAGACAGAATTCCACTACACGATACTCTCTTGTCACATTGAACCAATTCTATGAAAGGTAACACAAAAATAACTCCAAAGCATCATCCCATAAACCATTCCACATCCAAATGAATCTTTTTATCCATTCAGATATACACACAAAGATAAATTAGACTAAATGTAGTCCCAAACCTTAAAATTGCCAAAGTAGTTCTTCTAATGCCTTTCCTTCCCTTCCTCTTTGGCTTTGCTTAACTCACCAGCTAGAAACATCAAAAAAACACATCTTAATCCCAATTCCAACCTTATAATTTCAATTATGCATAAGCAAAGCAAGAAAAGGTAAAGGTGAGGAGAAAATCCCTAACTTTTACCTTGATTTTCACCTAAGATTGTCTTGATTTCTTACATGAAAATGATGGGATGAAGAAGGTTAAATGGAGAGGAGAAAAATCTGAAGTTAAAACCTCAAAGTGTGGTCCATCTCCCCTTTCTATATTCCCATTTATGCTCTTTCAAGACTCACAAACATGCTTAATTCCTATTGGCCACATATGCTTTACTATTATTGGTCACAAATGCCTTAATCCAATTGGTCCATGTGTTAACTTTAGAAAAATTGCATATTGTTTCTTCTTCTTCCTTTAATTCCTACATTAGCCTATAATCTTATCAATTATTTTCATTCCCATCCATATTTCACTTCTAAGTATGTATTTCAATGCTGAAACGAGCAAATTACCCATTTACCTACATCTTTTACATTAAGTACCATTATGTCTCTTATTACACTTAGATACACTTAATTTGTTATGTTCATTTCTTAATACACCCTAGATATGCTATAATATTTCTAGGTATATGTTAGAGCCTTACCGCTATAGCTCTATAATTACCAACCACATACCCTCAAAATTGAAAGATCCAGGAAGTTTTATTATACAATGGGAAGTTTGTAATTTAGAATTTTCTAAATGCCTATTTGACTTAGGTGCAAGTATTAATCTTATGCCTTTGTCAATTTTAGGAAATTAGGGCTAGGAGATGTAAAGCCAACTTTCATTTTTATTCAGTTGGTAAATCAATCGATAAAGAAACCATTTGACGTCGTAGACGATGTGCCTATAAAAGTGGACAAGTTTATCATTCTTATGGATTTCATCATGCTAAATTTTGAAGAGGATCGAAAATGTTCACTAATTCTTAGTAGACTCCTTTTGAACATTGGAAGAGCTTTCGTAGATGTCGATGAAAGTGACCTCTTCCTTCAGATTGGTTATGAGCAAGTGGAATTTAATATGAATAAGAAATTAAAGAATCCAAAAGAGGGTAGCTCGTTTATAAGAATTTATGTAGATGAATCTTTAAAGGAGAAAGCGAAGGAGCCAATTCGAAAACTATTAATAAAGTATCAGTAGTCACTTTTGGGTAAGAATAATTTCTACCTCTCACCATACAAACTATTGGATTTAATTGAACATTAAGGGAATTTCATCATTACCTATGTTATTGATAGTTTGTTACTGAAAAGGGCATTATTAAACTTACTTAGATTTCTCAATTTCATCATTATGTCCTCTTTATTATCTTACAACTTGTAGCTTATTTATAGGCTACTAAATAATTTTCCAAATACTTCCTCAGTTGCATCCATTAGCAATTGGTAGCATTTATCACTCTCTTTAACCTAGTCCAGCTTCTTTCCTTCTTCTTCTTGCAAGGAAAAATCACAATATGCAGCATTAACTTAATCAACAAAAGAACAGTCTCCAGAAATAGTTAAAGTAGGAATAGGTACAACATTAAAGATTGAAAATTCTACTGTTTCTCCTAAAACTGTCATGGTCAATTTCCTATTCTTCACATCAATCAAATTGTTGGTAATGGCCATAAAAGGCCTCCCTAGGAGTGTAGAGTGCTCCTTTTCTTTCTCTTTCACTTCCCCCATGTCTAGGACAACAAAGTCTACGAGCACAATCAATCCTCCAACTTTCTCTAACAGGTCTTACATTATTCCTTTCAAATAACAGATTGACCTATCATCTAATTACAAACACATGTTCGTAGGTCTTAACTATCCCAAATCCAATTTCTTATAAATAGAGTGAGGCATAAGATTTATGCTTGCTCCAAGATCAAACATACCCTTAACCTCATCACCATTACCTATTGATACTTGCACGATAAAATGTCTAGGATCTTTTAGTTTGGGGGGCAAATGCGGCTGTAGAATTGCTCTTCCTACTTCTAAAACTAACACCTTTTCGTTAGGCTCAAACTTTTATTTCTTGGTGCTTAATTCCTTGAAGAACTTGACATAAGCCAAAATGTTCCTAATCACATCTAATAACTGTAGATTAACATTGATCTTAGAAAGCATTCGATATAGATAGGAAAACTACTCATCTTGCATCAATTCCTTAAGGTGGCTTGGATATGGAATTGGTGGTCGATAAGGACCTGTCGCCTTGTGTAGTTTCTGTCCTTCATTGACGTTGATGTCATGCTTATGTTGTTTACTCTTTTGAATGTGACTTGAAGAGTTTCTCCCATTTCTTTTCTCATTTTGCTCATCTTCCTCTTTGGTGAGGCTTTCCTTCTTGATTATCAGTATCAGGTAGGTTAGAAGGAAACTCAATATGATTGTCAATCACTTTACCATTTCTTAGAACGGTGATCGCTTGGGCTTACTTAAGTTGACTAGGCAACCTTCCCTTTTGATTGTTATGAATTTGAGCTGTAAGTTGCCCTACTTGAATCTCAATCCTCTTGACAGATGCTTCTAAGGAGTCAAATATCTTGTTGTTCATGTCTTGATTCTAAGTTCTGACCTAAATGAATGAATTCAGACTTTCCTTCATAAAAAGCTTTCTTCGTAAGTTGTCATTTGAGGATTGCCCTTGAAAAAAGTTTAGCCTCTGAAAATGTTGATATTGTGGTTGGGGTTGCATCGGTGGATTGTTGGTCTTCCAAGAGAAATTGGGGTGGTTTCTCCAACTAGGGTTGTAGATGTTTGAGTATGGATTATTTTGCCCCCTTAGTTGAAAACCATTAAGTGAGTTATCTTCCCCATCTACTAAAGGTTCGTAAGAATATGAACAAATATTAGCTCTATGACCAAAAGTTCCATAAATACCACACACCTCATGATTTCAAACGTTTTAGGGTAGCTTTGTAGTTAGCATCTTCATATGCCTTGTTAGCTCAACTAACTACATAGCCAATTCTTAATTCGAGCTCACTTTATGAACTCCAGCTCTTCTTCCCCTAATGCTCTTTTTTTTTAGAATTGGCACCCAAATTTTTGAAGATTTCATACGTTTCTTTGACTATTCTCTCTCCTACAACTCCTCCTGCTTCATTGTCTACCATATACTGGCACTATTGCGACAACCCATTATAAAAGAATTAGTTTAGCATGTGCAACGTGAAATGATGGTATGGACATTGTATCAGCAAGAGCTTAAAGCATTCCCACGCCTCATAGAATGGCTCTCTCATTATGAGTTGATCTTCGTTTGATCCATGCATCCAATAGAAAGGTTTAGAGAGTAGTATAGAATTCCCAAATGAAGTTTTCATTGGGAACCCCATGAAACGATGGCAGCATGTTATAATGGATGCTCTTCAATTCATAGTTCCTAACTGCCACTCCCAAATGTATGCACGATGTCGCAACACCAATCACTTGTCTAACGTACTCCTTCATCACCAACTGCCTTTCACCCATCTTGTGGTTATTCACTTGATCTTCACACTTGGGTTCCTCGTGATCGTCTTTAGAGTTCCCTTAAGGTCGTAGTCTTTGATGTATGTTATCAATGAAAAGGACGTGTTCATCATCTAAAGATCTCCTTCCTAGCATAAACCAAATGAATTCACTACCTAAAGTTCTTCTACCTAGCTTAAACTAACTACGAAAGCACTAAATTAATAATGAAAATTACAAAACACATTAACAAAATAACACAATAAAACATACATGCATGAACAAACACAAACAATAAAAATCACTTAAGCAAATAAAAACAATACAAATTAATTCAAGTTCAAAACACTAAACACCTCCCTGATAATGATGCCAAAAATTTGTTGTGCCCAAAAAGTTCTAAAAATTTCCTAGGCTATCCTTCTCGTAAGTATACAAGGTAGTTGTAGTGATTACCAAGGGTCGTCTCCCACGGACGTGAAATTGGTTCAATTAAATTAATTTTGAACAAAAACAAAAATAAAGGCAATTCTAAACATTCTATCCTGATTGTTGAATGAAAGCTTTAAACGAAAATCACAAATTAGTCTGAAAAGTAAATGATTCAACTAGAAGCAAAGACGAATAGATTAATCTAAATGGAAGACTCTTGAGAATTAATTTCACTAATTTAATCTCCTATGCATAATTAAGGGAAATGTTTGGTTAATTCTCTCATTAAAATTAACAATCAGTTTCTAAGATCAACTTAAATAATAGACTAAATCTAGCTTTCGCATTAACAAGTTATTATTCAAATTAATTATAGAAACCCGACTACTAATTACCATTTAAGTTAATATATTTCTAATTCATAACCTAAATGTATAGTTTCTAGTTCCATATTAAACTTCTCCTCTCGATCCTTTGTTTAATACCAAAATGATGTGAAGTTTGGTCATACTATTACATCCATTCAGTTCAAAAACAATGGCAAACATAAGATAACAACACAATCCCTCAATAATGTATATTTAACTAAAATAGCTAGATTAATCCTCAAGAAAAAGAGATCATCCCATCATAGCATAAACACAGTTCATCATCTCCATACACTTCAGTCTCATATTACTGTCAACTGAAAAATGTAAAAGCGACGAACAAAATGAATACTTAAGATGAACCATGAAAAGAAAACAAATAATAATCAGTTAAGCTAACAAAGTAATAAGTTCAGTAAATAAGCAAGAAACTAAGCAACAAATGAAAAATAGAATGAGCAAACAAGGATCAAATGAGGGAGTGCAGTTGGTCTCTTACCTCTCTTAAGCTTCCCGCATTAGCTCTCGCCTTTTGCTTCAACTTATTCTTACCCAATCGAATGGTTACTTAAGTTCAATGGATTCAACTCCAGCTCTCACTTTCGGCCTCTATCCCTAGATTCCACCTCTCTGTTGTGTTTCTCTCTTCTTCACCAACTTACTCTGTTTCTCTTCTTTACTTACTCTGTTTCTCTCTTCTTTCTCTTTATCTTTGTATGCCTCCCCAATGTGTCTATTCGCGTTGAGAGTGAAGAGTGAATGAAAGATGCCCCTTTTACTGTCGTCCTCTTCTTTTATTTGTAGTATGCTCATAGGTCTAAGGTTTCGTGCCCTCAACCTCTACAGCTGCCATGTAATAACTAAAACATTACAGGAAAATGAAGGAAATGAAGGAGGTGTGTAAGTCACGACTGTGACTTACACACGCATAGAGTCACGACTGTGACTTACACATGCATGGAGTCACATATAAGTCACAAGCTTTTAGTTTCAAATGCATGACTGTGCATGTAAGTATGACTTACATGTAGTTCATGCCACATTCACAAAATAAGTTGATTAAGATTTATGTAACATCCACACCAATTTCACTCAATATATCTTGCATTTCAATCAAAACACAAGGATTTATGACCAAAATCAAGATATGAAAGCAATTAAAAGTAACAGAAACTAGACATAACAATATGCACGACAGTTATCAAAAGCATTCATCAAAGTATTGAATTTAAAAATAATTAAGGTTCACAAAATAATTCAAGAACGGTCCTTAATAGGGATCTAGAAATCTATAATCATGTTAAACATCTTACAAATCCAAATAAACATCCAAGACAATGAAATAAATAAAGGCAAAAGAAATACTAGTTTGTTTTGATTTGGAAATCTGGAATTTCTCTCAAGCTCTTCTTTATATCTCCTCTTGATCTTTTTTGATGTGATCGTTGTTGCCTCTTTTTGGAGTTTTTCATGTTCTTTTATAATGCATTAGAGTTCTAGGGTTTTTCCAATTTGTTTGATTCCAAAAATAGTTGTAAACCCTCGAAACACAAAAAAATTCACTCATGGAAAAGCCTCTATCACGATTGTGTTACTATTTCCCTCTCTGTCACTATTGAGCTTAATTGTACACGATCCTGATACCTTCATGCTTCCTCCATCTTCTTCATTCTTCAATTTCCTGATTTCCA
>JANQAP020008485.1:0-11590 GCA_026874005.2 Erythroxylum coriaceum | reverse complement strand
TCTGTTCTTGCCTTCATTCACGCTGCCATTCTGCTACGAAGACAAGTCCACCATGCCTTTCCCAAAAGTCCACTTTTCCCTTGGTACTTAAGCTATATACCGAAAATACCCTCAATTTCTTCTCATGTATTTATTCCATAAGCTATTATGCTTATGTTAATGGGAAACTTTTTTTTCAGGGGGCCGACAACAATCCTTTTTGAAGATTATGTTAGATTGGTTAACTTTGAAATTGATTTCTAATGATCCCAATGATGAATTTAGACAATTCCAGTTCTAATTTGTAAACTGTAAAAGTTGTCCACTTAGCTGGATGTTCTTGTCTTTAACATTAAAAATAACATAGTAATGATCATATAGAGTTTTTCTGTGGTTTCAAGCCTGGTTATATGTGTTTTGTAGTTCTATGAAGTCATTCGTTTAAAGAGTGGGTTGCAAGTGCAAATTGGGGATCAAAGTAGAGCAGAAGTGAAAAGAAGAGTTGCAAGGCAATGTTGAAGCTCAACATGAAGCTTGTTATTGGTGTTAATAGGGTTAACAATAAAAAGAACTAAAAATGTGAGCTTTTGTTTGAATTTCGCTTCTCATTAATTTGCCTTTGTGTTTAGTCTTAATTTAACCAAAATAAAAGAAAAAACTTTGGTGTTTCAGATACTATTTTCATCTCAAAACCTGATGTCTTTAAGGGCCCAAATTCTAAGAACTATGTCATCTTTGGCCAGGCTAAGATTGAAGATTTGAGCTCTCAATTGCAAACTCAGACTGCCTAGCAGTTTAAGATGCCAGACATGGCATTAGCCATACCAAAAGCTGATATGTTTGCTGTAGCTACTACAACACATGCTGATAAAGGGGGGGAAGAAGTAGATGAGAATGTGGTTGAGCGTCGGGACATTGATTTGGTAATGACACATGCAGAGGTGTCAAGGATCAAGGTTGTCAAGGCTTTTAAGACTCACAATGGGGACATTGTTAGTGCCATCATGGAGCTTACTACTTAGATGATCTTCATTTGTCACTCTGCAGTCATTTGTTACTACTCATGAGTTCTTGGATTATTTATTTAGTTTTGTAGTCAATTTGTTCATCGTTTAGCAGGTGGTTGAATTGTTCTTCAAATTTCCTTCCCCTCAATGAGACTTTATAATATTTATTTTGCAGTGGTGCTTCCTTAGGACTAAGGATCAAGCAATTTCTCTAAGTTTTGACATCTGAAGTTGTGCTTGACTCATTAACATAGTATCTAAATGATGTCTAATTAATTTGCAATTGTTACGCTTATCATTAGAGGTCATAACATAGGCCTAAACATGTAAAAGGTAAATATCTTCTCCTCTTAAAAGTACTCAAAAGTATATGTCTACATGTACATGTATTTATTTCATTCTTTACATATATGTATATTTCAAAGGCCTTCAAACTCGATTTGCACAGCTAAGTGTTTGTTCTTGATGAAAACAAGACATGAATAACAATAAAGATGCATTACATACATGAAAAATAGTTTTGGTATATACTAAAATCCAAATTATCAAAATTTCTTGGCGCTCTGTATGATTATGATCTTGTTCAATGTTTAAGCTTGAAGCACATCTATACTTCAGACAAACAAACAGTTGGCTTGTCCACTTGCCTGCACAATGTCAAGCTAAAGTTATGGTATAAAGAAGAGGTAAATGAGGATTATCTAATAAGTAATAACACATATTGACCTCAGCTGCTAGAGCCTTATATTTACACATTTAACCTCAACAAGGTGATGAGATATTCAACGGAAGGACCATGAAAGAAGAAAAAAGTGAAACATATTTACAAACTTAAAAAAGCTTTTTATACGATCAAATTGTAGCCAGTATCAAAATAAAATCAAAGCAAGTGCAAGCTATAAGAGATTATGGTGATTGAATTATGAAAGCAGAACTAAGCTTCCAAATAAACTTTTTAGTCTGGCAGAAGAAACAAGGAGATGCTCGAAATGTATGAACATGACATTTTTACTTAGAATTTCAAGTATAATAACTCCAAAATTTGACAATAATCATAGAGCAAAGCCCTTAGCTGCTGATTAATTACGCGCCACTATCTTGCTTCATACAACTAGACATATCCTAGTTAATTCCACTTCATTAAGTACTCTAGCTATCTACTTTTTGTAGCTCACGTTTCAATTTCAACGGCCCCCAGCTTCCCCTTGCTTACATGTTCCCAATCTGAAGAAGAGTTGTAGTACTAACTTATAAGAGGTTGATCCAAACTCCTACTTGTCAGGTGTGTCACAAAATCATCATTAACAAATATGTGGAATTCATTCATAGTAGATATCTCTGCCGAAGATTTACTAATGAGATTTCACACAAGTTTGACATTCTGATCCAACTTTTTACTCTCCAATTCACCCTTGCTGGTAGGTGAATTTCTACTCAGAAATGTACATCCACGTCAACACTTCTTGTCTGATATTCTTCCCTATTTATGTTACCTGAGTAATCATCCCAAAGTCTCAGAGCATGGGAGAAGTGTTGAAGGCGATGAGGCTGCGATCTGAAAGTGAAGTGGGTGAAAGCATTGGCCAACACAAATAGATTTAGGCTGCGTTTGGATCTGCGGTGCGGCGAGGATAAGTACTTATCTGCCACAGTTTTCAAATGCAGTCACATGTTTGGATCTGCAGGTGAACAACCGGAGGTTAGAGGAAAGAGCGGTGCTACTGTAGAAATTGGTAAGTAGAAAGAGGGTTGCGGTAGGAATTCTACTTTCCATTAATAACCTTTTGATAATTATTATTTTTTATTATACCCTCAACTAATAGAAAGCATGTCCAACATATCATCTTCTTCGTTCTCTCTGGCTCTACGTGTTCCTCGTCCTCTCTCGTCTCTGTGTTTTTTTCTTTTTTCCTTTTGTTACAATAGCTTTTATATTTTAATTTGGTATGGAGTTTATGTAACGACTACTTGGTTTTCTTCCCGCAACATAAGCTGCAAAATGAAAAATGTTAGCTCCAATATATGAGTTTTTGCATTTCCAGTCCTTGATTAATCTCACAATTGAGATAGCAAGCCACTGGATCGAGTATTGAACTCGAAGATACTAGTCTTGCATTAATCATAGGTTATGTTATATTGTCCTGCTTGGCATACTTCTGATTTGAAGGCTTTTTTCTTTAGACTATTATTTTGAATGGATTATTGCTTTATGATAGTTGCACCACACTAATTATTATCATTCTAATTAAGTTTTTATATGTTATTTGTAGATGGCGAGTCAAAAGAATCTTACACATCTAGAAAAAGCTCAATGGAATAGTCGTCTCACAAAAATTTTCATAGATGCATGTAAAGTTCAAGTAGAAGCGGGTAATCACCCTACCTCACACTTTAATAGGACTGGGTGGGCCAATCTGGTTACCAATTTTAACGCAGCAATAAACAAGATTTATGACAAAACTCAGCTGAAAAATAAATGGGATGAACTCAAGAAGTATTGGAAGTTATGGAAGGAACTCAAGGGAAAAGAAACAGGTCTTGGCTGGGATCCTGAAAAATAGACAATTGCTACATCTCCTGAATGGTGGGAGGAAAGGATAAAAGTACATTGTACACTAGATAATATATATATATTTATTACTATAACTATAATATTTAATTTACTGATTTATAGTAACATACTAAATTTTGCAGGCAGTACCCCAAGCAGCAAAATTTCGCAACCTAGGCTTGGAACTTGAAGATGATTTAGACATATTATTTATGGATGTGGTTGCCACAGGTGATGCGTAGTCACCGTCTGTTGGGGTGTTACCATCACAAAATTCTTAGGGCCAACCAATTTAAGTGAGGATAACAATGACCTGGAAGAGCTAGATTTGGATGATCCTGCTTTGTAAGGTAACCAACAAAGGAATAAGCACAAATCAAGAAAAAGATAACGATGGATATGTTATATATTTCTCCAAATATATCCCTTACCAATAATATCTAAGTAAGGTGAAATATTTTATTTACTAAATTTATTTTATTTATATTTTTCTTATTTTAATTTAATAATTTAATATTTATAATTTGAATTTATATGACTAATAATATATTTTTATGAAATATTTTATTTACTAAATTTATTTTATTTTTATTTTTCTTATTTTAATTTAATAATTAAATATTTATAATTTGAATTTATATGACTAATAATATATTTTTTAATGAAATATTTAATTTACTAAATTTATTTAATTTATATTTTCTTATTTATAATTTGAATTTATACGACTAATAATATATTTTTTATGAAATATTTTATTTACTAAATTTATGTTATTTATATTTTTCTTATTTTAATTTAATATTTATTATTTTAAATTTTAAATTTATGATTAATAATATATTTTTTGTGAAATATTTTATTTACTAAATTTATTTTATTTATATTTTTATTATTTTAATTTAATATTTTATTATTTATAATTTTAAATTTATATGACTAATAATATATTTTAATTATTTATACAACAATTAATAGTTTATTAAATCAATGAGATTTTAAGTCATTTTATCTTTTTTCAGCAATCGCAACTGTACTTGCCAAACACCTATTTTCACGTTTCAGCAGTTACCAAAACAACAATCCTAAACACATAAGTACTTATTGAGTATCATTTCAACGGGTTGATTTCAGCAGGTTATTAACTGCCATTGCTCTCTCAAACCAAGCCTTAGGTTAAATGATTTAGAATGACGGGGTGAGACTGAGAGCAAACAGGGTGACAGTGAGAGCAAACATATTTAGGTCACAGATGTTCTGCAAACTGAAAAGTGAAGAAAGAAGGGGCTTAGATTAGTTGAAGATAACGATGTCAACTACTAAAGTCATTGAGTTTTGAATCTTAACCACTACTGATATGTTTGATTAATTAAGGTCCCCGTACACATGGCAGTGTCTTGTCAGCGAAGATAACGAAGACACTAACGTCGAGTTAGAATTTAAAAAAATTGAAAGTTTGGGCATTTTATTGCTACTTTTTAAAGTTTGAGCTTTAATTGAAAAATTGATAAAAGTTTGAGAATTTTTTTGTAATTAACCCTAAAATTAATTGCTAACAATGGAGAAGCAATATGATTGGACTCAAATATAGTAGATATTAATTCTATGTTAAATGTCTAATAAGAACATTGTATAATGAAATGATTGAATTATATATTAAAAAATCATGTATGAAAAAGTTACACTTTGACATTTTTAAATATTTGGATGGTCATAATATGTTGTTAGATGTAAATCTTGATATATGAATAAAAATTACTCAATTAGAAAATTAATGATAAATTAAAAGAATTTAATTTATCTAATCCTAAATATGATTTAGAGTTATAATTTACATCTATTACCAATATATATAGGAACCTAATGGATCATACACAAAGAATAAGTTAAAGAGAGAAAAGGTGTTTTAATCATGTTGGACTTGATTGTAAAATTTAAGAAACTTTAGGATTAAATATAAGATATTTGATAAATAAAGACCAAAATAAGATATTGTGTCTTATTTGGGCTCAAATTGTATTTAATTAAAATTATAATTTAAGTTTAATTGAAATGAAAACTTTATCAATTAACTTACTAAAAGATCCAAAGTAGCATTTGGTGCCTATCTTTACATTACATGTTGAGAGGAGGTAAGTGTATAGTTATGGTAGTTGAGATAACTAATTTCATAAATGATTTGAGAGAAACAAAAAGAAAGTATCAATCTTCATAATAAAGTATAAATTATGATTTAACTTTTGTTATATTTTTGTGTTAATCATATTATATAATTTAAATGATCTTGTCTTCTAAGAAATTAAAAAAAGTTTTGCTCATAATTTGCTATACACAGGATTAGGTCCTATCTCAATTTTTTAATAGTATATTAAAGCCGTATTTTAATTCTATAACTTGATTAAAATTGTTTAATTGTTATCGCTCATAATTTGCTATACATAGGATTAGGTCTTGTTTCAATTTTTTAACAATGTATTAAAGCCATATTCTAATTCTATAACTTGATTAAAATTATTTAATTGCTATCGAAATTGAAATTAAAAACTTTAAACCTAAGATATAATTAGATTCAACTAAAAATCTAAACTTTGGAAAAGCTCAGATGAATCCCTTGAAGCCCTTAGTTGTATAAATGTAAGAAGTTCATATTTATGCATCTTGCACAAATATACGACCCTAATTAAATTCAAAGTTTTAGAAAGCCACGTGCAACCTGAGCCCTTTTAACAATGCTACAACTGATGATGATATGGAAGATAATCTTGGTGCTGACACTTGTGACTCTATCTAAATCGTATCTATTATGGAATTTTAGTCAGTCCAAGCTTACCAGCTTCACGACTAGAATTTAATCAAAAACTAGTTATATTGAAGTTTGTGGACGTTGGTTAAAATTCCGGTGGTGTTAGCGACATTGTGTTTGTGTTGGTCGTACATATGCTGGTGAGTTATCATTTAGGTAGCGGTTGGTTCGTATAGGGGAATAGTAATAGGATTGAGAATGAATATAGTGAGGAATGTGAATAAATATCATCATTATAAGTATGATGGTTGGTTAAGAAGAAGGAATGATTACCGTTATTATTGACAATGGTTGATTTGTAAAAAATATTAAGAAATAAAAATTTAATATAATATAATTAATTAATTAATTATAATTTAATTAATTATATTGTAATTAATTAATTACAATACGTTGATTAATTAAAATATTGTAATTAATTTTAATCAATTATATTGTAGCTAATTAATTAATTAATTAATTATATTTTAATAAATAAATAATAATATTTTAATTTATAATATTGTAATTTATTATATTTTAATTAATTAATTATAATATTTTAATTAATGAATGAATTACATTAATTAATTATATTGTAGTTAATTAATTATTAATAATATTTTAATTAATTATATTGTGATTAATTAATTAATTACAATATTTTAATTAATGAATAATTATATTTTAATTACTTATATAGTAACTAATTAATTAATTATATTTTAATTAATTAATTAATTATAATATTTTAATTAATGAATGAATTATATTTTAATTAAATTATATTGTAGTTAATCAATTATTAATAATATTTTAATTAATTATATTATAATTAATTAATTACAATATTTTAATTAATTAATAAATATATTTTAATTAATTATAACAAACACACCCTGACGTAACAATAATACTCATTCCTCTAGATTAGGAGAGGAATAAGATATTACCTAAAAATGGGTAATCAAAATAATGATTCTATAATTATAGTCCTTTACTAAATTTAATCATTCATTTCATACTTATTTCTCTTTTTTCGTACCTACTAAACAAACACACCCTTAGGTTTCATCCCGGTTGAGTTGGGTTTGAGGAAGCTATAAATTGCTCGTTTTATTGCTTGAAGAAGGTGGCGGCATGTGCGGTGATGCAGAAGATGGCGCTGTAGCTGTTGTTAAGTCTAAGCGGTGGCAGTTTGGGCGGCGGCGGCAGCTTAGGAAGCAACAGCTACTGCACCTCACTGCCTCTTGACGCTAGAGGCTGGAGCTGTGTGATGGGCTGTGATGAAGCTGCTTCTCACGTGATGGGTTGTGGAGGCACAACGAAATAACGATTCACCAGGCGCAACAACTGTAGAAGAAGATGGCCTAAGGAGTTGCAGCAACAGCAGCTTCTCAAGGAGGTGAAGTGATGCCGGCGATAGTGAACAGCTTAGTGGCGGCTATGGTTTAAGTTAAGATACTAGGGTTTCCAAATGAGAAGAAGTATGGTGTTTGGCAACATGAATAAAATAACTCAAGAGCCATAAGATAGGTTCCCTAATTACAAGATTAATCTATGGCCAAGGATAAGGAGTGATTGTTCACTAGAATAAGTGTATTCCAAAGTTAGAATTTAATTTGTTTAACTTTGAGTAAAGTAATCTTAAACGTTGACTAAAATTGTTTCCATTATGAAATAATATATCCTTAATTTAAATAAATTAATTTTTATACTGAACAAGAAGTTTTAAATTATTTTAAAATTTTAAATTAATTCTAAAATAAATAAATAAATTTGATTAATATTAGTAATTAAATTGATTCTTAATATAATTTTAGAAAAGTTGTTTATATAATTAGAATTAATTGTATTTCAAATATTAATTAATTAGGATCCTTAAAATTAAGAAAAATATTTTATTAAGTTATTAAGAAAGGGTGTTTTCATTTATAATTGAGAAAAATGACCTTTCTTTAATATTTTGAAAATAGTTTTTCTAATTTATTAAGGAAAGATTTTTCAATAAATTAAAAAATTAATCTCTAAATAAATAACGTAAAGGACTTTATAGATTAAATTTAAAAGTAGTTTTATTTAATTTTGGAATTAGTTTTTTTATATTGTAAAGTAGTTTTCTAATTAGATGAGCACATAGTTTCTTTATATACATTAGTAAAGATATCAACTCGAATATATTGGTTTATGCGATACAACTAATCAGTTGGTTGTAGTTTAATGACACAATTAATTAGAAGCATTCTTTTTCTTATAAATATTTAATTGTATATGATAAAGTTAATGAGGTAAATATACATTGTAATTGAAATTATGATAAAATTATAATTGTAAGATTCATATTGCATTGATGTATTATTCTTAAATTGTTCTATTAAGATTGGACATTAATAGAGCGTAAAAAGACTAGTACATGTTATGTTTGTTCCATATAAAGGAAGTAATCATCGTATAGATTAAATTATAGAGATATTTAAACAAACGTGTGAATGCTTGCTAGAGAACAAGTATACTGAATTGACTCCATATGAGAGATTTATTTGGAACATTCCTTGTATATTTATGAAAATTCTTAGTATGATATTTGTATAAGTGATCCTTTGACTTGAGATCTCCAAAGTATCCCATATAGAGATTTCATAATTTGATACTATATATGACCTATTCTAGTCTAGGGACAATCTCAATTGGTAGTTATTCGATATAACATAAACTATATAGAGGTAGTTGACTGATCAATAGAGGGTTATCACCTAAAGTGATTAGGGAGAATATTTATTGTTATCAATTAGCATTGATTTAAGAAATCCTTAGCTAAGATGGAATGACACTTTGAAAATAATTTTTAAATGTCATTAATAGATTCAATTAATAAAGGTGGAGAACTAACATGATTAGGCTCAAATAGAATAGACATTAATTCCATGTTATATGTTTATTTAAAATATCATATATTGAAAGAATTAAATTATACAGAAAAATTATGCATGGAAAGTGATAGGTGTAAACTATACATGTTTTTATATGTGTGCTAGTGTGTTATCAAGTGTTTATTAGATGATTATTATGTATATGGGCTTAGAATTATGTTATTATTAATTTTTATATGTATTCTAAGTGTTTATTTGGTTTAGAGCAAGAATTGGATCTTAATTTTATATTTCATGTGGTGTTTGATTTGTTTATGAGTGTTGGAAATTAGATAATTGAAGAATAAGGAAGATTTGAAGCAAATATGGGATAATGATTGTGTCTATCATCGTGTAAGTGTCTCAACCTGTGCACAATCACGAATTATAGAGATTTTAAGTTATACACGGTCTAGTACACGACCATGTACCTCTCAAACAACAATTCAAGCGAATTTAAACATTTCCAGCATGCTAGTTATTTTAGTCTTTTGACATTTTGGGGTAATTTTTAGAACCAAATTAAGTGGGAAAACCTTAGAAAGAACTTTAGAAGCCTTAAGAATTATTTAAGGATGTGAAACACACCAAAAAACGCAGCAACCGTACATCAAATTGAATCAAAGTGGAGAGATTAAGAAGAAACATCCAGAAAATTCTAGCATTTTAGATCAAGACGTTAATTTTTTTTCTCTTTTCCTTTTATTCTCTTTCGTTATCCTTGATATGTAATATGATTTTCTTGATGTTTATTGTGTTTTTATGTTTCTTGATCCTTATTAGAAATTATTTGGATTTATTTTGTGAACTTATTTCTTGTTGACTTCAATATATATTGGATGTTTGTGATAATTGTGCATGCTTATACTTGACAATAAATTGAGAGAATGAGTCAAAAGTAATCATATTAGATTGTGCAACAAGAGTTGACAGTCTAATGGTCCCATAATTTTCAAATTAACAATCATTCGAAGAGAGATCTTGTGTGAGAAATTAATTTTCTAATAGATAGCTTTAGATCTAATTGAAAACATTAGGGAAAGTTTTCTGAATCGAGAAGTTGCAAATCTGGAATTTTCATATTCAATAGGGTTAATTGATTAGATATTAAGAGAGAGTAATTAATACATTAGGAAATCTAGGGTAAAACACATAATTGAATCAATAATAGTTAAGGAAATAAAATAAGGAACGAATAATTCCTAAGCATTCAACCTTGATCAACCCCCGATTTTATTGGCAACTCACTTATCAGTTATTTATTTGTTTTGTTTTATTAGTTGTTTTGATTTCAATTATTTATTTTATTTCAAATTAATTTCGTGTTACCTTAGACAAAGTTAGGTTCAAATTATTAGTTATTACATAATCCTCATGGGAACGATAACCTTTTATACTACAAGATACAATCCGTATATTTGCAACTATTGAGAGTTTTATTATTATATATAAAACATGCTCAATAGAATGGTTAGTCAAAATCACTTTGATATTCTTAAATATTTGGGTAGTTATGATACATTGTTATATGTGAATCTTGATATATGGATATAAATTATTTAATTAGAGAATTAAAGATGAATTAATGGAGTTTAATTTTTCTAATCCTAAATATGATATAAGGTTATAATTTATATCCATTTCTAATATATTTAGGAACCAAATGTATGTCTCACAAAGAACAGGTTGAATAGACAAATCCTAAAGTTTACCAAACTTTAGGATCAAGTCCAATTTTAGTAAAATACATTACTTATTCTTTATGAGGCACCCATTAGGTTCTCAAATATAGTGGATATTGGATCTTATTTGGGTCTAATGGTATTTAATTATAATTAATTGTAATTCTAATTAAATTTTATATGAAATTTGAACTTTATTTCAATTAAATTACTAAAAGGTCCAAAAGCATATTATAAATAGGCTTGGGTTTTAAAGGAGCTATTATTTCTTGCCTAACCCCTCTCCACATGTAGAGTTCTCTCAAAATGTTTTATAAATACCATTAAGAGGTTGGACGTTTATGTTGAGATGATAGTTTGTTGTATGCTTTAACTAATATAGTGGTATAAGAGTATTGGTTTAATTATCTTATGGAGTCAGGGAAAGATACAAAAGATGGTCAGTCTGAACAAGATGAAGGATCTTCTATTTGTGATGAAGTTGCACTTACCCATACTTTAAATGAAAAACTTGAAGGTAAAACTGATAAAGAATAGGAATTTAAGCATACGAAAGTGTATGGGTTTATTCAACAGTTTGTTAAGGACAACATATACAACCATATCTATAGTGAGATAAATTCAAAGATCTTATGGAACAAGCTAGAGAATTTGTATGCTTCAAAGACTAGTAATAACAT
>JANQAP020008377.1:0-11598 GCA_026874005.2 Erythroxylum coriaceum | reverse complement strand
TTCATTTGATTAAAGATGAAAGATGTGCATTTGATGGATCATCTTCCTTCTTTCATCACTAAAACCAAAATTGACATTTCATTTTAGGTTATTGATCTTTTCATACAGCCATCTTAAAACGAATGAGAAGAGTCTCATTTAATGGCTTCTTTATGTTTTGGTTAAAAAATGAAGTGATGCATTTGATGTTTTCCACTTCTTCTTTCTTTTCATGCATAACTGAAATTGACAAGTTGTAAGAGAGGTGTTCTTTCATTTTTTGGACTCTCCTTTCTTGCATGTGATGGCTGAAATTTGCATGAGAGGTGTCTCCTCTTTGGCTTCTTTCTTTTAAGAAAAGTCTCCTCCAAATATTGCTTCTCCTTTCCCACCAAGGATCTTATTAACCAAGTTGTCCAAGAAGAACAAGTGGTAGATCGGATTGGTTGAGGATACAACAACAAGGAGAGGATACATTGACAAAAGAAAGATTCAAAAGTAAGGCTAAAGCTAAGAGAGGATACAAGAAGAAGGAGAGGATATCCCAGCGAGGAGTTAAAGCTATAGCAAAGGGGTCGGTAATATAATCTCCATTTTGTTCTTATGATAATTATTTTCCATATATCATATCATGTATTGCTTGGCATGTTGATTTGGTTATCTTACTTCCACTGTGTTTTGATTTCTAAAAAAGTTTTGAAATCTACCGTTGTAGTAAATCTTGCATGTTTTATTTTTCGATCCAACACATTTAACATATTCCAGTACATTTCATCATCATCATCATATACATTTATTTCCAATTCACTCATCATTATCATTCTACTAAACCATAACATAAAGATAAGATTTATACTTACTTGTTGAGCTCTATTTCCTCCTTAATACTTCAGATTAGACTAGCCCTTTATTTATGTAAAATTCATCACAAACTCAAGGTGAAAAAAGATTCATTTTTGGCAAAGATAAAGGGCAACAATTAGCTAGTTCTTTGGATGTCTTGTGAAGAATAAAAGTGGGAATTTAGAGTAGCAATTTAGATAGAATGAAAACAAAATTTAGAGATAGAAGATAGAAGCAATTTTCGGTGAAGAGAATTAGCACCACGCTGCTATTAGATTTCTTGCTTAATGTGTTAAGCATAATATTAGCTTTATCATGATGGTATTTAATTGTGCAATCATAATCCTTAAGCAATTCAATCCTTTCAGTTCTTTTTGACTCAACAAATGTTTCAAACTTCTATGATTTGTAAATATCTGAAATGTTTCACTATATAGATGATGTCTCCAAATCTTCAAAAGCAAACACCATTGTAGCAAGTTCTAAATCATGAAATGGATATTTAAACTCATGAGACCTTAAATGTCTCGATGCATATGCAATCACTCTTATATACTGCATCAAAACACATCCTAACCATTGGTGTGAAGCATCACTGTATACTATATATCCTCCAGATATAAATGGAATAGCTGACACTAGTGTCGTAGTTAATCGGTGTTTTAATTCCTCAAAACTCCTTTAGCATTTCTCAGTCCATCTGAATGGTACATTCTTCCTTAGAAGCTTTGTCAAAGGGGATAAGATCAAAGAAAACCCTAAAAAACCTCCTATAATATCGTTCTAGTCCAAGGAAACTCCGGATCTTATGCACATTTCTCAGAGCTTCACACTTCATCACTGCCTCAACTTTCTTTGGGTCTACTTATATGCCCTATCCAGATACTATATGACCTAAGAATACTACTTTATCAAACCATAAATCACACCTACTAAATTTGGCACACAACTATTTCTCTCTCATTATATGTAAGACTAACCTCAAGTGCTCAGTATGTTCCTCTCTATTTTTGGAGTACACCAAAATATCATCTATTAATACAATCACGAAATGTCTAAGTAAGGCTAGAACACCTTATTCATCAATGCCATAATCGTTGCCGAAGCATTAGTCAACTCAAAAGGCATAACTAAAAACTCAAACTGCCTATATCTGGTTCTGAATGCACTCTTTGGTACATCAACTTTTGCTATCTTTAAATGATAGTACCCTGATCTTAAATTTAGTTTGGTAATCACCTGGGCTTCTTGTAACTGATCGAGTAAATCATCTATCTTTTGTAAGGGATACTTATTCTTCACTGTCACTTGATTCAACTACCTATAATCAATACGCAATCTCAGAGTCCCATCCTTCCTTTTCACAAACAAAATCAGAGATCCCCAAGGTGACATACTGGGCCTAATAAAACCCTTATCCAATAACTCCTGTAACTGGGTTTTAAGTTCCTTAAGTTTCACAGGTGCCATCCTATATGGAGGAATATATATAGGACCAATACCTGGAAAAAGGTCAGTAGTAAACTTTGTTTCTCTCTTTGGGGGTAATCCTAGTAATTCAGTAGGGAACACATCCAAAAAATCCCTAACAATAGGAATATTTGGAATGTTCTGTTCATTCCAGTTATCAGTCACATAGGCTAATTAAGGCTCATATCCACCTCGAATCAATCTTAAAACACTCATTGAAGAAATCAATCTGACTGGCACTACTTGACTAACACCTCGAAATATTACTCTTGGTTGATTAAGAGATTCAAGAATCATCTCCTTAATGTAGCAGTTCATGACAACCCTATGATCAGTAAGCCAATCCATACCTAAGGATAAGATCTATCTCTTCCAATTGCAATACTATCAAATTAGCTTTTAACTCTGCCTGATCAACACGAATAATACACTCTTTACACACCTCTCCAATCAGTGTAATACTACCTATCGGTGTACTCATCTCTAAGCCACATTTTAACATCTCTCTCTCACAATGCATTTTAGATGCTAAATGTGGTGTGATGAATGAATGCATAGATCCTAGATCTAACAATGCAAATGCCTCAAAATAAAAGACATTTAACACACTTACAATAACATCTGGGGAGTTCTGTGTCTCCTGTCTAGTGATGGCAAAGATTTTGGCCTGATACTACGGCTGATTACTCTGCACCTCAGTCCTAACACTAGGCCCTGCTGAATTATTTCTGCCTTTCTGTCCTGCTCCACTGGCTCTGCGCTACTGGATAGTCATCTTAGTCACTGATCCCCCTCTCACTCTAGACTATGATCCCAAAGTCACAGGACAGTCTCTAATCTGATGCTCGAAATAGCCACAATGAAAGCAAGCTCCCGATAACTTCTAACATTCCCCACCATCCCACAATGTTCACAACTAGGCATCTGTTGTATCTGCCCTCCTGATATTTGACCTCTACCATTGCCAGCCTGTATGAAACAACCTCTTGGTCTAAACCTTGACTGTTTCGTTCTAGTCTAAAATGAAATGATCTATTCTAGCATTTACTGAATCTCCTACCAGAATCAGCTTAAGACTCACCCTGTCTTTTCATTCCAGACTCCTGTCTATACTCTCCTTGTCTATCTTTCAATAATTGTTCAATTCTAATTAAGGTAGCTCATAGTTTTGTAAAACTACTCAAATTAGTAATAACTAACCTCTTCCTAATCTCCATATTTAGTCCATCCTCAAATTACCTACATTTGTACTCCTAATTCGAAATCAAAGCAGTAGCATATCCCTTTAACACATTAAACTGTACCTCATTCTTAGCTATAGTGAGATTACCCTATTTCAGATCTAGGAATTCCTTTATCTTCCTATCCAAATAGATCTTTGACATATGATTCTCCTTAAAGACTCTCAAGAAATCTTCCCATGTCATTCTACAAGGACAGGTGGTACTATCAAGAACAGTCTTCCACTACTGATAAGTTGGACCTTACAATAATGAGACTGCATAGTCAAACCTCTCATCAGACTCACTGTCCATTTGATCAAACACTCTCTTCATTTTTTCCAACCAACATTCTGCCTTTGCAGGGTCTTCCATGGAATCTATAGCCCCCTGCTTCCTAAGTTTATCATATCTCCTCTCTCTCCTCTCAGGAATTATCAGAGACATTTGTTCAAATTAAGATACTAGAGCCTCTTTATTGGCTCCTATAGACTCAAGGTCTGTTGACTCTGTAACTTTATCTCCTATAGTAGATTACCTACAATAAACAATAATTGTGGTCACTATATGAGTTTCTCACTATATATCATGCTAAATGCTCTTATATGTCCTTATGGATGCGAATCCATGCTCTGACACCAAAATTGTAATACACCATTACCATAAAGTATATGCCCTAATATCTAGAGGACATTCGAGAACATACCTTATGAAAATGGCATGTTAGAGCAATCACAGTCACTTATTATAGCATCAAACATATTACAAACATTGAAAAGGTCAACTTTTCCCATTTCATTCACTAACATAATTTAAACTGTAGCATTACACTTCATTAGACAACTATGTACATTACCAAAAACATCTGTTTGTTTACTATTCTTTTACAAAAGTTCTACATGAATGAGGAACTATATAAACACAATCTACTAATCCTCAGATATTAGCTGACAAAACCTTTAAACCATTCTTATTTTCTAAAACAAACAAAACTAGACTTGTACTAGTTTTCCTTGAAAGCTACATCTCTCTTGTACCTGATAATCAACGTTGCAATTTTGTTGAGTTTGCTAACTTAGTGAGTGAAACATCATTGATGTGCTCACTTATGTCAAAAAAACAAACATCTCAAATGTAAACCAAATTCACAATATACCTAATCTCAACAATACATCATGAATTTCACAAATTTCAAATAGTCATTTCAGAATAATTTAATTATCTATCTAAGTCATTCATATCTTCAACATTTACACAAATAATGCCTATCATTATATCATCATCATTCAGTAGTGTTTTCACAATCATTCACATAATACATTTAAAGATATATTTGCAAATGTATATACACATATGACCACACTTTCATTTTTACTTTGTTATGACCCAGCCCCTATTTACTATCCTGTATCTCTTGTGGATACCAAGCTCATTTCACATTCTGCCCCCTATCCATTATGGATACCCGGCTCTTAATAACTGAGCCTATGGCTTTTTGTGCACATTTTTTAGCTTTAAGCTCTTTTTTAGACTAGTCACTCCGGTCATAACTCCTTTATCTGATCATGCATAGCAATATAATGAGATGCATCATTTCACAAATATACTATCAATCACTTTTAATAATTGTGCATATTTATTTTCATATATTCATCAGATCTTAGTCCAACATTCAACATTTCATTAAGTATAGATTTTACATATTCACATTCAATCATAATACACTCTAATACAATCTCGAATATCAGACTCCTCAAACTATTAATATCCAAAATTAACATAATCATATCAATACCAATTTAATAATTGAATTTTAAACAGGAATAAAACTATCACAATGAGAAATTATCTAGGTTAACTCACAATACACTCTAGAATTAGCTATTGCCTGGATGATTTGGTAATGTCTGGATGATTCGGCAATGTCTGGATGCTGGCATTCGACTTATGCATCTAAAGTCATGCAATAAACACATAATTCACATTACTAAGGTGATCAATCAAATAAATATTCAATCATGCACATATATACATATGTCATGTTCAATGCATGCTTAATTGACTTTTCCCGGGTATGTATCCTTCTTCACATTTCTTAACCAATCATACATAATAACTTGGATAATTAGGTTTATATCTTCAAGTAAGCTTGATTATTCTAAATTCATCAACCATTCATTCATTAACCCTTTTCTAGCATTATAAGTTTTCACACAATTTCCAATTCTTATTCATTCATTCCTAATTCATTACTCATGTCCTTTGGATTCACATTTGTATTCATAAGAACATCTCCATTCCCTTAACACTCATAAATTCCAAATTTAGATACATTGATATTAAATAATCCTTTCCTTGAATGATAACATCAATTAACAATCTAAACTTATCAAAAACTTAACCAACTTATCCAACATCAAATTAAGTTCATTTTAAGCCTTCCAAATGTATCATAGTAAAAAACCTTATCCTTAAGTGGTTCAAGAATCACACAAAATAACATTGTCTTCACTTCCATGCAATTCCCACGATCGTAGGATGGATTATTTGAAGGTTCCTATCCATTTCCTTCATTAGTTTTCTGGATTTCAACATCTTTACACCAAATTCAAAACATCTTCTTTATAGTCCATCAATTATACCTCAATTAGACCTAAATTATACTCCAATTCCCCATCAATATCATCTCTAATTCTAGCTCAAAATTATTCAATTGACAGCTCACAAATCATGGTCTTTCATGCATCAAAAATCAAAACAAAAAATTATCATTCATTGTCATGCATATAGTCCTAGTTCTTTCTCATTCCAAGAACACTATACTAGCATCTTTCTTTAGCATAAATTCACCTTTATTACACTTTAAATCCCAGTCCAATTCATCTATATAATAACCTATAACCCACGATTTTCATACACTAAGAACAAGCATAAAAACTTCCAAGTTCATTCAACATATTCCAGCACACTTCATCATCAACATTATACATTTCATTCCAATTTACTCATCATTATCATTCTACTAAACCATACCATAAAGATTAGATTTCTACTTACTTGTTAAGCTCTAATTCCTCCTCAGTACTTTAAATTAAACTAGCCCTCCATTCTTGTAAAATTCATCACAAACTTAAGGTGAAAATAGGTTGATTTTTAGTAAAGACAAAGGGCAACAATCAACTGGTTCTTTGGCTATCTTGTGAAGGATAAAACTATGAATTTAGTGTAGCAATTTAGCTAGAATGAAAACAAAATTCAAAGATATAAGATAGGAACAATTTTCGGTGAAGAGAAGTAAAAAAGACAGCAGAAACGTTTTGTGCATTAGCTTAGCTTAACAAGGTGCAAAGTGTCTCCATTTAACCTTTCCATATGTCATTAGGCATGCCTTCCATTTGTCCCATAACTAAGCTGCCATATGCCACATAGAAATTAGTCCACATGTCACTCAATAATTGGTCCATTTGGCAATTAATTACTAGTCCATTTTCACTCATTTATTTATGCCAAATGTCACTCAATTTATAGGCTTAGTCACCCTAATTTTCCATGTGTTAATTTATCTTACCACTTGGCATTTTTCCTCACCCAACATATTAATTCATCAATCTCCCAATTTTAACAAATAAATTCCAAATTACTTATTGTAATCCATTAAACAAAAATTCAATACATAACAATTTACAATTCACATTATGTTCATTTTAAATCTTTCATAATTCATGTGTGTATGCTAATGATAAGCATGTGAATGAAATGCTCTCAATGCTATTACTCATGTGCAATGGTCTAGGGTTCTAACCCTTAGTATGTTTTGGAAATTGGATATTACACCACTAGTCATAACTCCTCTAAAGAAAATGCACATCGAATAATCAAAAGAGCAAAAGTACATGCTAAAGTTGCTATGAACTTCTCTAATCAACTCATTCTCTAATCATGACTATATAGTCCTAGAAGCAATAGAAAATGAGAAAATGTTTGTTTTGTTATTTTATTCTTTCTCTTATTTTGATTGAAAACTTAAAACAAGTAAAACAAACAAATTCAAAAACACACATGCATGAAAAAAATGAGAAAAAGTAAAGGAAAAGAAATTTACTTCCCTTGAGTTGCCTCCCATAAAGCATCTTTGTTTAGGGTCATTGGCTCGACTCCATGTTTCCTCCTCATGTGACAAAATTATGATCTTCAGGTGCCACATACAACTCCTTCATATGAGGTTCTTCAGGATAGGACCTTGGTTGATAATCGTTCACCTCCAGCATCTTCCCTATCTTCAGATTCTTCATCTCTATTGAGCATTCACTGTCTTAAAATAATTCGAATGACTCTTCGTCTTTTTCTTCTTCGTTTAAATCTTCCAGCATGTTAGATAAAGGTGAAGGGTTAGACTCAAAAATAATTATGGACTCAGTGCTTACCTCTGAGCCAAATGATGTATCATATTCTACTTCAAGTTTCAACTCAACTTCTTCGACACAATCAATTCCTTAACTATTGATCTCAAAATTCTCAAGTTCTTTATCACTTTGTAAGATTTTCGTCCTTATGTCCATAGGTATGCCTCAGGTTGATATGACTGCTCCTCTTCCATTTGTGATTCTAGGCATTCGATCCTCGTTGCCATTTCACCCATTTGGCTTAATAAGTTTTGGTTTCTAGACATTATATGCCTGATTTCCTACTAGAACTGTTGCAATTGCTATTGTAGGCTCTGTTGAAATTGGAAATTGTTAGCAATCACAACATTTACCAATTCTTTTAGAGATGTATCTGAGTTTTGTTAGCTCTCTACTTATTGGAAACTAGGCCAAGGTTGCCTTTCATCTTGTTGGAATTATAAGGTATTCTGTAGGGTCTATTGTATACTCTCTTGAAGATGCTACATACCTTGTTGAAAATGAAAATGGCCAGCATTATAGGTCTTGATATAGTCGTCTAAGGGTGTACCTAAGTTATGAAAAGAAGCTTCTGGTCCACACTGGAATTGCTGTGTGTTTTACAAACTATCATAGAAGTAATTATGATGGTTATCCCATCCATAAGCAAAGTTAGGTTGATCAATCCAACCTTGGTTATACGATTGAGAATAAGAGTTAAAGAAAAAATTACTTCCATCTATGATTTTTTTTATAAATCACAAACACAAGAAAAAGTAAAGAAATGATCATGAAATAACTGAAAAGAAACCAATTGAGAACAAATAAATACAAAACATCAATTAAATCACAAATAAAAAATAAAACACCACACTCCCCGACAACAGTGCTAAAAGTGATAGCAAATCGTAACTGTAGTTAAAATAAAAACTAGACTACTACTACAGCAGTGGTGAGCCTAGGTCGATCCTACAGAGAGTGTGTGTAAAGTTTTTGAAATGAAATTCACTGGTGTTTAGGTTTAGGGGGTTTTCATTTTAGAAATAAGAAAATAAAATAAAATTAAAATAGTAAAAACAATTTACGAAAAACATGCGAAAATGATAAAAGTGGGGAATTCGATAGGGACCTAGTTCTTTGGTTCGATCTCAACCTACACCATAATTAAACATATTTCATTGATTTCTTGTTCTTAAATCTCTCCTAAAAACTCTTAATCTTGGGTTAATAATTAACCCGAATTTTCCTTCAGGTAGCGTTTAATCAAAATACAACTGTTAATTAAACCTAACTACCAAATAACCTAGGATATGATCATTAGATTTAATTGGGTAGTAGCATTACAAATAAGGAAAACTGATTAATCAGGGCAATAATCACGTATGATACGTCATTTAACAAAGGTTATGTTATCTCTAATGATTACAAATCATTAGTCGCTACATATGAATTTAAACATAACAATTACAGATTATATCGAAATTCTAGCAATGGGTTTGCAAATAAATGATTCAATAAACGCATTAAAATCATCTTTTCATAATACCCAATAGGTTCTTCTTTAAATAGCCGAAGAATAATAAGAATACATTTATCCATACACAAAACCTAAATCAATTAATATAGGATGACACAATCAATTTCCAATGACAGAAAGAAACAAAAAAAAAAGTGACATACACTTAACCTAGGTTGTCGATGTCGATGTCACCTCCGAACCAATGTCGAGAGGTCTAATGTAACACCCCACTTACATAGAGCAATCACATTCACTTATCTTGGCATCATATATATAAAACAAATATTCAAAAGATCAACTCCTCATTTCCTTCACAAAAATAATTTACATTGTAGCCTTTCGCTACATAATCCATATACACAGTATCAAAAACATATGGGAGTTTACTACTCTTTACAACATGTTCTACATGAAATAAGGACTAAAAGAAATATTCTAACTAAACTCCTCAGTATCAGCTAACTAGACCATTGAGCCATTCATGACTTCTAAAATGGACAGAACTAGACTTCTACTAGTTTGCCTTAGAAGCTAAGTCATCCTCTTACCTGTAAATCAACATTTACAATTTTGATGAGTTTTGTGAACTCAGTGAGTGAACCATTCTCAATGTTCTCACTCATATCAAAACACAAAGACAATTCACATTTTAATTCACAAACAAATCACATAATTAAATATTGCATATCACTTCACATTTCATCATGCTTCAATAAATACAATTTGTATACACTATTTTGTATTTCTATTTTAGAACAGTCCAATCAATTCATTTCAATCATTCATTTAATGTATATCAAATTATACATGTAAATGTACATGTGACTCCACTTTTGTTGTTACTTTGTTGTGACCGAGCGACTTTTCACTGTCCTATATCAGTTATGGATACCGAGCTCATTAATAACCGTGCTGTACCCATTACAGATACGGGGCTCGTTAATAACTATGTTGTACCCATTGTGGATATCGGGCTTAGTAAATATTGAGCCTGTGGCTCTTTACTCACATTTCTATAATTTAAACTCTTTTTCACTGGTCACTCCGGTCATAACTCCTTTATCTAATCGTACATATCAATATGATGAAGTGCATCATTTCTCATTATATGCAATCAATCACTTTCATTCATTATATATAGTTATTTTCATATATTCATCAAATCTAAGTCCGGCATTCAACAATTTGTTGAGTAAATATATTTCTTTCAAATTCACATTCATTTAGGAACACTTCCAATACAATCTCAAGTATCAAACTCCTCGGACCATCAATGTCCGGAATTGTCACAATCATATCAGATACAGTTCAATAATTGCATTTTAGACAGAAACAAATCAATCATAGTAAGAATACATCTAGGTTGACTCATATTATGCTCCAGATAGCTATTGCCTTGAAAAACGGGTAATGTCTGGATGTTGGTGCTCGTCTTGAACATATAATTTATGCAATAGACATATTTCATACACATTACTAAGTTGATCAATCACATTAGTATCCAATCATACACACACGCACACACACACACATATATATATATACGTGTCATGTACAATGCATGCTCAATTGACTTTCCTAGTGTGTATCCTTAATCATAAGTCATGATCATTTAAACATCATAATTTGTATATGTCTAGTTTGCAATCAGGTTTACACCTTAAAGAAACTTGATTATTCTAAGTTCTGCAATCATAAATTCACCAATTCCTTTTATAACATTATAAAATCACACAATATCTAAATTTCCATTCATTCATACATAATACACTTTACTCATATCCTTCAGATCATAATTGCATTCCTAAGAACACCTTCATTCCTATATCATTAATAAATTTTTAGATTTTGGCACTTTGATATCAACAATCCTTTCCTAAGTTATAACATCAATTAACAACCTAGACATATCAAACACTTTATCAACATATTCAACCTCAAACTAGGTTCATTTCAAGCCTCAATAAAGTCTAAATGCACCAAAGTAAAATAACATATCATTAGTTGATCCAATAATCACTTAAAAGAGAAAGGTTCATGTCTAATGTCCTTCCTATGATCGTGGAGGCATGTTGGAGTTATGTAAATATAGTGCCCTAGAAAGCAAATGTATTTACATGTAACTTTATCTTCTTCAGTTACAATTTTGTAATGAAAATATTTATTATTAATAAAACAAAAGAGT
>JANQAP020008335.1:0-11600 GCA_026874005.2 Erythroxylum coriaceum | reverse complement strand
CCCCCGTGGGCCACAGGTCCAGATGTCACTTAGGACGTCGGGCCGTGGACCCGCCCGGGGAGGGGTTCCAGCATTATCAGTCTTTTCCTTTCGATGAAGAGGCAAGGAAACATATGCCGGAACGGGAGACTGAAGAAAATTGGAATAAATTGTGTGATTATTGGGCTTCAGCGAAGGTTTAGATTTGTTTTTTTCCTCTTCATATTTCCTTTCATTAATTATGTTTATAGATCTCATAACTACTTCTCTTAATTTAGGAAAAGTGTTCTAAAGCCAAGGCTACCAGAGCCTTAATGAAGACTCCTCATAACACTGGCTCCAGATCATTTGTCGCTGTCCAACAAGAATTAGTAAGTGTAACGTTTTCAATTTATTATTCTATTTTTTTAATACAATAAATTCTAATTGGTTATAATTTTTTAAATTCATATTATAGAGTCAAACAGAACTTCAAGGAAAAGAGTGTGATAGGAACACACTGTAAAAGCACATACACTACAAGGAAGGTCAAGGCTGGACGTCTGAAGAGGCACAAAGTAATTATGTAAGTATAAATAAATTAATATTACAATTTATTTTTCTATGTAATAGTAAATAATTATTTTTTAGTTAACTTGATTTTCTACTTTAAATTGTAGGACAAGATGCAGGAATTGTTGCAGACGTCATTGGCTGAGGATAATCAATCCAACGTCGATAACATTTGCAACAATATCCTTGGTACACGATTGGGCTATATCTAGGGTCTTGGGTATGGCCCTAAGCCTGTAAGTGCCTCTTCGTCACGACCAGCATTGTTGACGGCGCTTTAAGAGAAGAACAAGATATTGAAGACAAAGTTAGATCGTAATATTAAAGAAGTTAACAAGATTAAAAAATTGATTAAACAAATGCTAGGTTCTGCATATGTTAGTGGTAGTGACTCAGATGAAGACTCTTAGTTTGAAATGATGTGTAAATATTTTTTAATAAAAAATGCATTCCATTTTATATTTTATTTTATTATAATTTATTATTATTTGAAATTATGTCACTAACATTAATTATAAAATGAATAATATTAATATTTCAAACTGTCTTAAAAATTGTAATAAATTCAAAATAAAATCGTTTTTAACAATTATAATAATAATTAAATTCAAAATTAAATTTTGTCACTAAATAATATTAGCTACCAAAACAAATTCGTCACAAAAGTCTTAAAAATTGTAAAAAATTTAAATTAATTCGTTTTTAACAATTATAATAATTATTAAATTCAAAATTAAAATTTGTCACCAAATACTATTAGCCACCAAAAAATTTCGTCACAAAAGCTCATTAGCTACGTATACAGAACGTTGCTAAAAATGTTTCGCTATAACAACATAATAGTAGCTAACAGTATTTTGCTACCAAAAGCAAAATCGTCACAAAAAGCTATTAGCTAACAAAACCTAATTCGTCACAAAAAAGTTTTACCCATGTTTACAGACCGTCTCTAAAAATTTTTCCCTACAACAGAAAATTAGTAGCTAAAACTACTCTGCTACTAAAATTAAATCGTCACTAAAAATAATTACCTACGAATAGGCTTTCGTCGCTAAAAAGTTTTATCTATGAAACATACACGTCGCACATAACTATGTACGACATTTCTTAATATCTTCGGATATACTTTTTAGCGACGAATTGTTTATGTCGAAAATACTTTTTAGCGACGACTTTAGAAAAACGTCGCGGATGTTGTTTTGCTATCGGGATTTAGTGACTATTTGGACGACGATATGTTTTTGTCGCACATGAGTATTTGCGATGATTTTTTATTCTTTAGCGACGTTAAATTTCGTCGTTAAATGTCCTGTTTGTTGTAGTGCAAATTGGGACTCTATTGATGATAATCACAAATTTTGGATAAAGTGAAGAGATTGATACAGTGGATATGGTTGATCACTTGAAGAGTTGGAGTTTAACTGGGAAACTTCTTCTTATCCCTATCATGTAGGAGTTTGAATTTAAATTCGTTTTAGATAGGCAGCTTTACAAATTAGAGTTAGATTATGATTATATTAGAAAACCACCCTATAAAAGGGAGCTCACAACAAAAAGAGGGTTCTCTTCTCATACTTTTTTTGCAATTCTATGTCTTTCTTCTATTTTTATTATTGGAGCAAAAGTCATGTGTTGCTAAGCTCAATCTTCTAATTCAAGAGGATTCAATACTCTAATTGTGACCTTGTGAGGTTTTGTGTTTCAAACTTTTATTCAAGTTTTAATTTAAGTATTTTTTTGTTTTGACTTCTTATATTTCATGAATGATTGATTTTTGATTAATCTGACAATTTAATATAATATTGATTATTCTATCACTATCCAGGAATTCAGTGATCCGTAATTGTCATGAAAGATTGGTACAAGTAGCAAATAGGTTATTTATGAATTTCCATATTTAACTTATGATAAACAAGTAATGAATTTGAAGATTCAGAATTATTTTGGGGGTTTAGACAACCTAACCAAAATTTGACGTCGTTGCAGGGGAATTATTTCAAATTTCTTTGCATTTTTATTTTCACAGTTATTGCTAACCTCTTGTCTTGTGTGACTCGTGCTTCTCATGCAGGTAAATTGCAATATAATCCAGAAATTAAGAAGAGAGCGTATCGTTTGAGAAAAGAGACTAAACAAGGAAGCGGTCATTCACCTTTAAACATGAAATTTAAAGTATATTTAACAATTAGTGAAGACTCTAATTTTCAAGAAACGAATGAAAAGATGGCAAATCTCAACTCGAGAACATTGAGGGAGTTAACGGCACCGAATTTGAATCAACAACCTTTATGCATTCAATTTCCAGATGTTAAGGTAGATTTTGAATTGAAATTTGGTTTGATTCACTTACTGCCTATTTTTCGTGATCTTGCAGGTGAAGATCTGCATAAACACCTGAAAGAATTTCATGTTGTCTGTTCTAGAATGAAGCCATAAGGGGTGACAGAAGAACAAATTAATCTTAGGACCTTTCTGTTCTCATTGAAAGATAAGATTGGCTATATTATCTTCTACCTGGCTGAGTAAGAACATGAAACAAGATGAAAACAATATTTATGGAGAATTTCTTTCCTGCATCAAGAGCAACGAATATCAGAAAGGAGATGTGTGGGATAAGACAAATTACAGGAGAAACATTATATGAATATTGGGAAAGGTTTAAAAAGCTATATGCCAGTTGTCCACATCATCAAATTCCTGATCAAATTCTGATTCAATACTTTTATGAAGGACTACTGCCAATGGATCGAAGTATGGTCAATGCAGTTAGTGGAGGAGCTCTGGTAAACAAAACACCTGAGGCAACTAGACAGTTGATATCAGTTATGGCTAAAAATTCTCAACTATTTGGGACAAGGATGGATGGAGCTATTAAGCGTGTGAATGAAATAAGTAACACGCACCTTGAGGATAAAATATCTGATTTAACTGCTCTAGTTCGTCAAATTACTATAGGACAATTGCAATCGACAAGAGTATGCGGAATATGCTCATTCCCTGGACATTCTACGGATATGTGCCCTACATTGCAATAAGACTCTTTTCAAGAAGCTAACGCAATAGGGGGCTTTCCTGGTCAACCTCAAAAAAGGTATGACCTTTATTCCAATTACTACAATCCAGGATGGAGGGATCATCCAAACTTAAGCTATGGAAATCAAGGAGACCAACAACGATATCAACCTCAAATTTTTAAACAACCTCAAGTTCCTATATATGCTCAACCTCAATCTTCAAATTCAGGTATGTCTTTAGATGAAATTGTTAAGGTGCTTGTTGATAATACTTAACAATTTTAACAGGAAACAAGGGCAAGCATTCAAAACTTAGGAAATCAGATCACTCAATTAGCCACCTCGGTAAGTAAATTGAAAGCGTAATCATTGAGGAAATTTCCTTCCCAAACGGTGGTGAATCCTAAGAAGAATGTGAGTGCAATGACTTTGAGAAGTGATAAGGAAGTTCAATCTAGAACTTCTTTACCAATGGAGGAAGAAAAGAACGATGATGGAGAAAAGAAGAAAGAACTTCCAACTCAAAAATCAACAATGGTAAAAAATGATTCATCTTCATCAATATCAAGTAATGCACGTTTACCTCCTTTTCCTCACAGGTTGGCTAAACCAAAAGATGATGAATATGAAAGAGAGATCTTAGAAACTTTCAAAAAGGTGGAAATCAATATTCCACTTTTGGAAGCCATCAAGCAAGTTTCGAAATATGCAAAATTCTTAAAGGAGTTATGCATAAATAAAAGGAAGCTGAAGGACAAGGAGAGAATAATTTTGGGTAAGAATATATCAGTTGTGATAAATAGGAAATTACTGAAAAAATGCAAAGATCTAAGTATGTTTACCCTTCCGTGTGTTATTGGTAATAGAAAAATTGAGCATGTCATGCTAGACTTAGGTGCATCTATTAATTTCATGCTATACTCAATTTATTGAGCTTTAAATCTGAATTTTTTGCAAGAAACTAATGTGATTATCCAACTAGCTGATCGTTCATATGTGCGTCCAATTGGAGTTATTGAGGATGTTTTAGTCCAAGTTAACGGTTTGGTATTTTCAGTAGATTTTTATATCTTGAAAATGGATAGAGATAATGTTGAAAATTCAACTTCGATTTTGATGGGTAGGCCATTTATGAAGACGACTAAGACGATAATCGATGGGCACGAGGGTACTCTTTCCTTAGAGTTTGATGGAGAAATAGTAAAATTCAATATTTCTGAAGCAATGAAGTACCCAAATGATTTTCAATATATTTATCATATGGATATTGTGGATTCATTTATGCAGGATATGTTTAAAGAAGAGAGTGTTGAAGATAAGTTGGAGTGTAAGGCTACATCAGAAGTGAACAAGCAAATTGATGGAACTTGTGAAGTTGTAGAATCATTGTCAACAATGCTAATAGATTCGGAAACTTTAAATGATGAACTTACTATAGCTCACAAGAAAATCTTACCTTTTGTTTTGCAGGCTCCAAAGATAGAATTAAACGTGTTACATGATTGCCTAAAGTATATCTATTTAGGTGATGGAAAGTCATTACCCACAATCATTTCAAAAATGTTGACTAAAGAGCAAGAGGAAGAGCTAGTAGCACTACTTAAGGAGTACAAAACTACAATTACATAGAAGTTTGGGAAGAACCGGCTATGTCTAGCATAACGACATTAAACAATTGCACTTTCATGGAGGCAATCCAAAATATGATAGCTTTATTTTATTTTGTTTTAGTTCTTTCTAGGATGCATTTGTTTGTTTTTGAAACATAAATTATTGGCTTTAAAAATATAAAAATAAAAAAGTTCTAGACTACTAAATCTCATAAGACGAGATATCGCCTTATGTAATTTAGTGTTCTGGAGTGAAGACCTTAAAATTTCAGACTACTAAATCTCATAAGACAAGATCTTGCCTTATGTAATTTAGTGTTCTAGAATTCCATATTCTCGCCTTATGTGATTTAGTGTTCTGAATTTTTTTTCTTTTTTTCTTTTCTCATTTAATTATTTACTTTCTTTATTTACTTAAATATTAAAAAAAAACCCTAAAAAACCTAATCTGCTTGTTTGTCTTTGCAGGAAATTAAAAGAAAAATTCCAACCACACAACAACCCAAAGCTCCACCACAAAAGCACCTTCACGCCCCCACTCGTTTTTTTTAAAATATTATGGGGCATTCCAAAGCTAATACCAAGGCTACAGTAAAATGAAAATTATCGATGAATGTTAATTCACACCCTCAATTTATGGCAAGCTCTGAAATCGGTACTAAAAAGAAGCGTGCGTGGATAATTTTCAGATACTCACAACTTAAGGGAGTCCTCTATTTTGTGCTTTATTTTTTTGATTATCTTTATTGAGTTGTGAGTATCTTATGCATATATTAGGGACAATGTATGATTTAGGTGTGGGAGAGCAAACGTTTATATTTGATGAACTTTGTGACTTTGCTTGAACTAATGATATGTTGCTTCATATATTAATTATTCCTCATGATAGCTTCATAATTTTCTAATTGTTGTTCATGAATAATTCTTAAGTTAGGATGCATTTTCGGTTTAAGATCTAATGTATGAGAGAGACAAGCATGATTGGTGTTTTCATTAATTTTTTTTCAAGTATCTCATTGGTTTTGTTGAATGAAAAGTGTGCAAGACTTGATATAATTTTTGACACCTACGTGAGATTTGAGCCTAAGAGCATTCATCACATATGCGCTCATATATCTTTTTGTTGTGTGTCATCAAATATAGCTTGTCTATGCTAGAATTTGTTTTTGAATGTGTTGAGACCACATTTTTGATGAATTTGTGTATAAAGATGACGAGGGCATTTAGGATAACCATTTTTTGACCTAAACAAGCCTACCGTAATTTTTATCCCTAGAAAAACAATTTGAGCCTTAACCTTTCTTTCTTGCATAATAACCTTGTTACAGGCCGAATTTACCCTTTTTGTTATTGATATCCTTAATAATTTTGAACCCTTAAATTGAAGGAATTGTATCGAGCTTATTTGCATAGGATTTTAACTATTTCCATGAAAAGTTAATTAGATGATTCAAGTTGCATTGTTTTGATTTTTTATAGAATGGAGGAGAAGTTAAAAAAAACAAAATAAAATCTCCTCTTTGATATTTTTGTTTTAGAAAAAAAGAGAAAAAGACAAAAAAAGACAAAAAAGAAAAGAAAAGAAAAGAAAAAGTGATTGAAAGAGATATCATTTGAACCAAGTGAATTTTGATTTAAGTTGAAACCTGTATGGATAAATTTGTATGATTCCCTTCAATTTATTTAGCCAAAAAGTTCCTTTTGTCATACCTTACCTAAGCCACATTACAACCCCTATTAAGTCCCTTTGATTTATACATTGAGTTCATTTTGTTTAATAGTAGAGATATGATTCTTGAGCAAGCTTTTGGAAATAACTCGCTATGTTTTGATTTGTAAGCTTAATAAACTCTAAACACTTTGAGCGTATAGAGTGAAATCCTTGCGAGGGCGTCAAGTCTTGTTCATTTGATTTTGATAGAATTAATGAGATGCTATGTTTTAACAATGTGTCCTATAAGTGCTTATTCTCTCGATTGTTATTTTATCTTAACCCTTAAATGTGGATTAGCTTTTGGATATTTTTGGATGACATGAAAGGAGATGAGAGGTTGTGAAGATGATTAATGTATTGAATTGATGTATGATTGAGGACAAGCATGAGTCCGGTGTGGGAGAATTTGATAAGATCTTATCTTGACATATTATTTGATATTATCTCCTTTGTTTTAGATTTATTTTGGTGCTTAAATGTTAAAATTAATGTTTGTTTTGTTTTAGGAGATACAAAGTAGAGATTGCATCAAATTGGGACTCTATTGATGATAATCACAAATTTTGGATAAAGTGAAGGGATTGATGCAGTGGATATAGTTGATCCCTTGAAGAGTTGGAGTTTAACTGGGAAAATTCTTATTATCCCTATCATGTAGAAGTTTGAATTTAAATTCATTTTAGATAGACAGCTTTACAAGTTAGAGTTAGATTAGGATTATATTAGAAAACCCTATAAAAGGGACATTTCTCACAACAGAAAGAGGGTTCTCTCCTCTTACTTTTTTTGCAATTCTATGTCTTTCTTCTATTTTTATTATTGGAGCAAAAGTGATGTGTGACTAAACTCAATCTTTTTGATATAAGAGGATTCAATACTCTAATTGTGATTATGTGAGGTTTGTGTTTCAAACTTTTATTCACGTTTTAATTCAAGTATTTCTTGTTTTGAGTTCTCATATTTCATGAATGATTGATATTCGATTAATCTGACAATTTAATTTAATATTGATTATCCTATCGCTATCCAGGAATCTAGTGATCTGTAATTGTCATGAAAGATTGGTACAAGTAACAAATAGGTTATTTATGAATTTCTATATTTAACTTATGATAAACAAAGAAATTAAATTGAATAGTTGCAGTTATTTCGATTATTTAATTTAGGGTTTAATCTTTTTCACGGAGCTTATTGCTATCATTTATTTGATATGGAATGCTATCAAACCTAGTCAATAGATGATAAGTTTTGGTTAGGAAGTTGGGTTTGAATAAATGAATTTAGGAAAATTTGAGGCTTATTACGGCTATCCTAATATGTTTCGGACTAACTGTTTGAATCGTGATAATATTCTTTTTAGACTGATGATTAATGTTACAATTAGATGAGATCTTTCCCTTGAATCGGAGTTTGATAATCTTAACTTTCTCAATTTTAAATTCAGTTGATTTAATTTTTTTGGTCTTATTTTCAGTTAATCAGTTATTTAATCAAACCCCAATTTACTTTTATTACTTGAAATTAAAAAGTTAGTGTTTAGTTCTCTAGATATTTGACCTGGTTCCATGACTATTACAAAAAGTTTGAAGAATCAAAATTATTTTGGGGGTTTCGACAACCTGACCACTCATGGGGATTAGAGCTAGTTTTGTAACGACTATGGATAAGTTGGATTCTGAATTGGAGATATTAGAACAGAGAAACCAACTAGTTATGAGTTGGCACTTCGGACCATAACGACAAGCCTAGGTTAAACTTGTACTTTTAAATTGATTGTTTTCTTACATACGTAGGATCATGCATGATATGCATTTGCATGTCGCACTAACATAATTCTTAGGTACGTCTCTTATGTCGAGTGCAAATGAATATTGGATAGAAGTCAGATAATTAAGATGTTTATAGATTGAATAAAATGTTTATGGATTGAATATAATACAATCAATTCGTTAAAGATAACATTTCTTTATTAAACCCTACTCATGCTCATTTCGAAAATTATATAATAAGCTTACTAAATTTTAGCAATTAAGTCAATGGCATTACTCTTGCCATATTCCTTTAAATAAGATTAGCTATTTTTGGACTCCTAATTAATCACAAATTATAAAAATAAAACAAATGCATACATTACTTGAAGAAAAGAGAGGAAACTAGACTTACTCATCTAAAATTTTTACATCTAAAATCGATAAGCAAAACAATTTTGAGTGAAAATCTGGTTAAGAAAGTCTTTATCAAAATAGATATATCTATACGCCAATTCAACATATATTTAACATTAATATATGTTATAATAATAAATTAATTAAACGCGGAAGAAATTAATACACCTCTTGCCATTAATGTTTTGCTTGAAAAGTTTGCATTTTTGGAGTTTTTCTAAATTCTCAGTTCCAAATTGATGGTGTATTTTTAGAAAGATAAGAGGAGCCTAGGGACCCAAAACTTTGCAAGTGAAAAAATATAACAATGTGCTCTCATCAAGCAAATTGACAATTACCACAAAATTATAAAATTAATATCCACTAACTACATAACGTTGGACTATTTATGGGTATTAAAACTACCTAGATTAGGGAAAATATCTCATATTCTCCCACTTGGTCCATACGTTTAACTTGTTATCAAATCCTATTCCGATCCAAATATGCTATATTAATAATGGTGATAAGTCCTTCAGTAGTTAAGCACTATAATATGAGAAAATATTAGAGTTTCACGAAAATAACATTTTCCATACAATGAAAACTATATCATGGAACTCAATCTCATTCTGACAACATGATCCTTGAACTTCATTGGTGGCATGTCTTTTGTTAAAGGATCAGTTATCATCAATTTAGTGCTAAAGTGTTCATTGATCACTTTCTTTTCCTTAACATGCTCTCTTATAGATAAAAACTTATTGTCGATGTGTTTACTCTCAGAATCACTCTTATTATTTTTAGCTAGAAAAACAGCAATTGAATTGTCATAGTACATTCTCAATTGCCTAGAAATAGAATCCACAAGTCTAAGCCTATATGCGAATCTCTTTAGCCATACACCATATAGCCTCAAAATAAGAAACAAACTCAGCCTCTATAGTTGAAATAGCAATCAAAGACTATTTGACACTCCTCCAAGATATAGGTCCATGGGCAAACATGATATTGGGCCCGGGTCTCGGTACTTATTTTATGGCCACATTACAAAAGGTTTTGGTGGCTTTAATATTAAAAAGAAGTCATGGTTGTGAGATCAAATGAGAAAAGAAATAAAATAAATAAACTTTAATAAATAAAAAAGTCACGTTGTGAGAAAAATTTAGAGTTGATAAATCAAAAGTCACGGTTGTGACTAAGAGGAGTCACGATCGTGAGTAAAAAAAAGAATTAAAGTCATGGTTGTGACTAAGAAAAGTCACACCCATGAGTGAGAAAAGCCACGGTCGTGCTTCGATCATGCACGATTGTGCAGTTTTGTTATTTAAAAGCGGCCAGTACATGATCGTGCTAGTGCACGATCGTGCTCTCTCGTCTTTGAAGAGCAACCACTCCTGATATTTAAGGGCTCTATCACGATTGTGCATGTGCACGATCGTGCGTGCACCCCTGATGAGCAATCAAAATTGTAAACATCATAACTCTCAATTTTTATGTCCAAAAATTACAAACTTTATACCATTGGAAAGCTAAAAGAATAAGCTACAACTATTATGAGACAACTTTGTCTAATTCTGCCTAGATTAATACAGTTTATTCGTAGAAGTCAGAATACAATTTCTGTCCCCTTTTTTCTCTACTGCCTATATAAGCTTCTATACATTTTCTAAAAGACCCGAATCCAACAATCACTAAACATATATACATGACTCATAACATAACAGACTCCTAACAAAACATTTCATTTTAAAACTATCCAGGGCCATCTAATAACTTACAATTTTATTCTCAACCACAATTAACAACTCAACACAAAAGATAATTTTGAACATGTACAAAAGCGAAATTCTTCAACTCTTACTTTCATTTCTCAAACACAACCAAGTTTCTACATATCTTTAATTACATATCATAAGTCACATCAGTATCATAATACAAAACATATATGAATGCTCATGCTTGGTATGTTTATAAAGCTACCAAAAATAGTCGAGCTAACTTAGTTACAAAAGATAAATATCTTGGAGTTTTCCGAAGTTTGTAAGGTTCAATGATCTGCTTGTTCTGCACCTAAGGAGTGGGAAAAATAATGGGGTGAGCTGCGAAGTTCAGTGGGTAATACACTTATAGCCATTGGTGATGAGCCGCACAAAATCAAATGTGATATATAAATAATCTAGCAATTTAAATTATTCACAGTTCTAGCTCAAAAACTCATAGACAAATATGTATCACATAAATCATGTCACGTATATTCAGCCATCAAAACATAACACTCAAATCTATGTCATACTTAATCAAATCACAATGAAATGCACAAAAACAATGGCTTGAGAGAATCCTATGGAAGGAAATGGAGAAACCGAAGTTTACACCATGAACAAAATGAGTCCGTTTCTTAGGAGCTCATATGCCACAAGCGGGTAGCCGGGAGAAGGTTTTAAGTCAATGTGCACGTGACAAACAAAATTGTATCTCTCTTGCCCACACAAGCAAATTTCGATGCTCAACTCATTTCATCACATATTCATACTTTCATGATTCTTGTGCTTTTTCTTCTTTTCATTTATACAAAATGCAGTAA
>JANQAP020008318.1:0-11601 GCA_026874005.2 Erythroxylum coriaceum | reverse complement strand
TCCCACCGAAAGTGCCCGACGGGCTGATTTACCCACCGAAGGTGCCCAGCGGCCGTGCCGACGGCCTGATTTTCCCATCGAAGGTGCCCAATGGGCTATTTTGCCCATCAAGGGTGCCTAGCGACCATGTGAACAAGCTAGTTTGCCCACCAAAGATGCATAACGACCATGCCAATTAGTTGTTTTACCCATCAAAGGTGCCTAACGGGTTGTTTTGCCCACTGATGGTGCCTAGCGACTGTACCAACGAGCTATTTTGCCCATCGAAGATGTGCCAACGGGCTATTTTCCTACTAAAAGTGCGTAATGTTCGTCTCAACGGGCTGTTTTGCCCACCGAAGGTTTCCAATTTGCTATATTTCCACCGAAGGGACCTAACGGTCTTGCCAATGGGTTGTTTTGCCCATCAAAGGTGCCTAGCAATGCTTTACCCATCGAAAGTGCCTAGCGACCGTGCCAATAGACTGTTTTGCCCAGCAAAGGTGCCCAACAGGCTGTTTTTCTCGTCGAGGGTGGCTAGAACCAATGCCAACAAGCTATTTTCCACACCGAAGGTGCCTGTCAATAGTGCCAATGGGTTGTTTTTCACCGAAGGTGTGCTAACGGGCTGTTCTCCCACTGAAGTTGCCTAGCAACTGTATTTTGTCTACCGAAGGTGAGCAACGAGCTGTTTTCTCCACCAAAGGTACCTAGTGACCTTGTCAACAAGCTGTTTTACGCACTGAAAGTGCCTAGCAGTGATGCCAACATGTTATTTTCCCACTGATGCCAATGGACTGTTTTACCCACCCAAGATGCCTAGTGACCAGTCAATGGGCTGCTTTTCTATCGAATGTGCCTAGTGACTGTGCCAACAGACTGTATTGCCCACCGAAGGTGTGCCAACGGGCTATTTTTACCACCAAAGGTGCCTAGTGCCCTTGCCAATGGGCTGTTTTACCAACAGAAGGTGCCCAATGGGCTATTCTTCCCTCCGAGGGTGCCTAACAACTGTGCCAACAGGCTGTTCTGCCGTGAAAGGTGACTGTGACCGCCCCAAAGGGCTGTTTTCCCAACGAAGGTGGTCAACAACTGTACCAACGGATAGTTTTTCCCATCGAGGGTGCCTAGCAACCATGCCAGCAAACTGTTTCGCCCACTGAAGGAGCCTAATGGGTTATTTTTTATATCGAGGGTGCCTGGCAACCGTGCCAACTGGCTATTTTGCCCATTGAAGTGCCTAGCGACTATGTCAACAAGTTATTTTGCCCACTGAAGGTGCCCAATGGGTTGTTTTTACCACCGAAGCTGCCTAGCCACCTTGCCAACGGGCTGTTTTACCCACCGAGGGTGCCCAATTGGCTTTTTTCCCCACCAAAGTTGCCTAGTCACCTTACCAACGAGATGTTTTAACCATCAAAAGTGCCTAGCGACGGTGCCGATGGGCTGTTTTGCCCAGCGATGTAAATCGGTTGTTTTACCCACGTAAGGCTCCTAGAGCCAATAGTTTGTTTTTCGCTGAAGTTACCGAGTGTCCCTGCCAATGGGCTATTTTACCCAGCAAATGTGCCCAACGGGCTGCTTTTCCCATCGAGGGTGCCTAGCAACCGTGCCAACGGGTTGTTTTGCATAGAGAAGGTGACTAGTGACCATTCTAACAGGCTATTTTCCACCGAAGGTGACTAGCAATCGTTCTAAGGGGCTCTTTTCCTGCCAAAGGTGACTAGCAATCGTTCCAACGAATTGTTTTCCCAATGAAGATGCCGAACAGGCTATTTTTCCACCAAAGGTGCTTAGCAAACGTGCCAACAAGCTGTTTTTCAAACAAAGATACCTAGCGAACGTGCCAACGGGCTTTGTTTGCCACCGTAGGTGACTAGCGACCGTTCTAACAGGCTATTTTCCCCCCTAAGTCGACTAACGATCATTCCAATAGGCTATTTTCCCACCAAAGGTTCCCATCGGGCTGTTTTTCCACCAAAGGTGCCTAGTGAACGTGCCAATAGTCTATTTTGCCCACAAATGGTGCCCAATGGGCTGTTTTTCCCACCAAGGGTGCCTAGCGACCATACCAAGGGACTGTTTTGCCCACCAAAGGTGCCCAACTGGCTGTTTTTCCCACCCAAGGTGCCTAGTGACCACATCATCGAGTTGTTTTGCCCACCAAGGGTGCCTAGCGACCATGCCAATGGACTATTTTGCCCTCCAGAGGTGCCCAGCGACTGTGCTAGTGGGCTGTTTTGCCCATCCAAGGTGCTGAGCGACTATGCCAACGAGCTACATTGGCCACCAAGGGTGCCTAACGACCATGTTAACTTGTTGTTTTGCCCACCGAGGGTATCTAGTGACCGTGCCAACGGATTGTTTTACCTACCGAATGTGTGCCAATGTGCTGTTTTTCCCAACGAAGGCACTTAGTGACCATGCCAACAGGCTATTTTACCCACCAAGGGTGCCTAACAACCTTGCCAACGAGTTCTTTTACCCACCGAACATGCCTAGCTGGTTGTTTTTCCCATCAAAGACACCTAACAACCGTACCAATGGTCTAGTTTACCCATCGAAGATGTGCGAACAGGCTATTTTACCGACCTAAGGTGTGCCAACGCGTCTTTTTTCCACCGAATGTGCCTAATGACCGTGCCAACGGAGTGTTATGCCCACTGAAGGTGTGCTAACAGGTTGTTTTTCCTATTGAAGTTACCGAAGGTTGGCAACGAGCTATTTTTACCACCAAAGGTGCCTAGTGACCTTGCCAACGTGCTGTTTTACGCACCGAAAGTGGCTAGCAATGATGCCAATAGGTTGTTTTCCCACCAATGCCAATGGACTGTTTTGCCCACCCAAGGTGCCTAGTAACCATGCCAATGGGGCATTTTTTCTACTGAACGTGCCTAGTGACCGTGCCAATAGGCTGTATTGCCCACCAAAGGTGTGCCAACGGGCTATGTTTACCACCAATGGGCTATTTTTACCCTTGCCAGTGGGCTGTTTTACCCATCAAAGGTGCCCAATGGGCTATTTTTCGCTCTGATGGTGCCTAACAACTGGGCCAACGGGTTGTTTTGCCTGCAGAAGGTAACTAGCGACTGTTCCAACGAGTTGTATTCCCACTGAAGGTGGCTAGAGACAGTGCAAATGGGCTGTTTTCCCACCGATGGTGGCTAGTGACCGTACCAATGGGCTTTTTTGCCCACCAAAGGTTCCTAGCGATCGTGCCAACGGGCTATTTTTCCTACTGAAGGTTCCTAACGATCGTATCAATGGGCTATTTTGCCCACCAAAGGCATGCAAACAGGCTATTTTACCCACCAAAGATGACTAGTGACTGTTCCAACGGGCTGTATTCCTATCAAAGGTGACTGGGAACACCCCAACGGGCTATTTTCCCATTGAAGGTGGCTAGCGACCGAGGCCAACGGGCTTTTTTGCCTAACAAAGGTGCCTAGCGACCATGTCAACGAGCTTTTTTACCCACCGAAGGTGCCTAGCGATCCTGTCAATGAGGCTATTTTTCCTACCGAAGGTGCCTAGTGACCATGTCAATAGACTATTCGGTGTGCCAACAGGCTATTTTTCCCACTGAAGGTACCTAGCGACAGTGCCAACGGGCTATTTTGCCCACTGAGGGTGCCTTGTGGCCGTGCCAACAGGTAGTTTTGACCACTGGTGGTGCCTAATGACCATGCCAATGGGTAGTTTTGCCCACCGAAGGAGCCCAACGGGCTGTTTATTCCATCGAGGGTGCCTGGCAACCATGCCAACAGATTGTTTTGCCTACCCAAGAGCCTAGCGACCCTACCAATGAGTTGTTTTACCCACCAAAGGTGCCAAACGGGTTGTTTTTTCAATCGAAGGTGCCTAGCCACCATACCAACGGGTTATTTTGCCCACCGATGGTGCCCAATTGATTGTTTTTCCTATCGAAGTTGCCTAGTGACCTTACCAACGAGCTATTTTATCCATCGAAAGTGCCTAGTGATGGTGCCAACGGGCTGTTTTGCCACTGATGGCAATTGGTTGTTTTACCCATGCAACGTTCCTAGCAACCATGCCAACAGTTCATTTTTCACAGAAGTTGCAAAGCATCCGTGCCAACAGGCTGTTTTACCCACCGAAGGTCCCCAACGGGCTGTTTTTCCCACCTAGGGTGCTTAGCAACTATGCCAACGGGCTGTTTTGCCTAAGAAGGTGACTAGCGACCGTGCCAACAGGCTGTTTTACCCACCAAATATGCCTAGTGACCATGCCAACGAACTGTTGTGCCCATTGAAGGTGTGCTAATGAGTTGTTTTCCCTATTGAAGTTGCCTAGCGACCGGTCAACTTGCTGTTTTGCCAACCGAAGGTGCGCAGCGAGCTATTTTTCCCACCAAAGGTACCTAATGACCATGCCAACGGGCTGTTTTATCCATCGAAAGTGCCCAACGGGCTTTTTCTCCCACCGAGGGTGCCTAGCAACGGTGCCTAGCAACTGTGCCAATGGGCTGTTTTACCTAAAGAAGATGACTAGCGACCGTTCTAACGAGCTATTTTCCCATGGAAGGTGACTAGCGACCATTCCAAAGGGCTCTTTTCCCATCGAAGGTGACTAACAACCATTCCAACAGACTGTTTTCTGACCAAAGATGCCTAAAGGGCTATTTTTCCACCAAAGGTGCCTGGCAAATGTGTTAATGGGCTATTTTTCCAACAAAGTTACCTAGCGAATGTGCCAACAAGCTGGTTTGCCACCGTAGGTGACTAGCGACTATTCCAATAGACTGTTTTCCCCCTAAGTGGACTAGCGATCATTCCAACAGACTGTTTTCCCACCAAAGGTTCCCAACGTATTGTTTTTCCCATCGAGGGTGCTTAGCAATCATGCCAACTAGCTGTTTTGCCCACTGAAGTACCTAGCGACCATGCCAACGAGTTGTTTTGCTACTGAAGGGGCCTAGTAACCATTCCAACAGGCTGTTTTACCCACCAAAGGTGCCCAATGGGTTGTTTTTCCCACCGAAGGTGCCTAGCCACCTTATCAACAGGTTGTTTTGCCTACCGAAGGTGCCCAATTGGCTGTTTTCCCCACCGAAAGTGCCTAGAGACCTTACCAATGGGCTTTTTTTTCCACCGAAAGTGCCTAGCGACGGTGCCAACGGGCTATTTTGCCCATCGATGGAAATCGGTTGTTTTACCCACGCAAGGTTTCTAGCAACTGTGTTAATAGTTTGTTTTTCGCTGAAATTGCAAAGCATCCATGTCAACAAGCTGTTTTACCCACCGAAGGCCCCCAACGAGCAGTTTTTCCCATCGAGGGTGCCTACCAGCTGTGTCAATGGGCTGTTTTGCCTAGAGAAGGTGACTAGCGATTGTTCCAATAGGCTGTTTTCCAACGAAGGTGACTAGTGACCTTTCCAAGGGCCTCTTTTCCCACTGAAGGTGACTAGCGATCATTCGAACGGTCTGTTTTCCCATCAAAGATGCCCAACAGGCTGTTTTTCCACTAAAGGTGCTTAGCGAACGTGCCAACGGGCTATTTTTCCAATAAACATGCCTAGCGAACATGCCAACAGGCTTTGTTTGCCACCGTAGGTGACTAGCGACCGTTCTGTTTTCCCCCCTAAGTTGACTAACGATCATTCCAATAGGCTATTTTCCCACCAAAGGTTCCCAACGGGCTATTTTTCCACCAAAGGTGCCTAGCGAATGTGTCAATAGGCTGTTTTCCCCACAGATGGTGCCCAACAGGTAGTTTTTCCCACCGAAGGTACCTAACAATAGTGCCAAGGGGCTGTTTTTCCCACCAAAGGTGCTCAACTGGCTATTTTTCCCACAAAAGGTGCCTAGTGACTATGTCATCGGGTTGTTTTGCCCACTGAGGATGCCTAGCGACCATGCAAACAGGCTATTTTGCCATTCGGAGGTGCCTAGCGATTCTGCCAACTGGCTGTTTTACCTACCCATGGCACCGAGCGACTGTACCAATGAGTTGTTTTGGCCACTGAGGGTGCCTAGCGACCGTGCCAACTTACTGTTTTGCCCACCGAGGGTGTCTAGCGACCGTGCCAATGGGTTTTTTACCTACCGATGGTTCTTAGTGACTGTGCCAACAGATTGTTTTGCCCACCGAACATGTGCCAACGTGCTGTTTTTCTCAATGAGGGCACTTAGTGACCGTACCAACGAACTCTTTTACCTACCAAACATGCCCAACTGGTTGTTTTTCCCACCAAAGACACCTAGCAATCGTACCAATGGTCTAGTTTACCCACCGAAGATGTGCCAACGGGCTGTTTTACCCACCGAAGGTGTGCCAACGCTTCTTTTTTCCCCAGAATGTGCCTAATGGCTGTGCCAACGGACTGTTGTGCCCACCAAAGGTGTGCTAACAGGCTGTTTTTCCCACTGAAGTTACCAAAGGTGGCAATGAGTTATTTTTAGCACCAAAGGTGCCTGGTGACCTTGCCAACTTGCTGTTTTGCACACCGAAAGTACCTAGCGACGATAACAACAGGCTGTTTTCCTACCGATGCTAATGGGCTGTTTTGCCCACCCAAGGTGCCTAGTAACTGTGCTAACTGGCCATTTTTTGTACCTAACGTGCCTAATGACCATGCCAACGGACTTATTACCCACTGAAGGTGTGCCAACAGGCTATTTTTACCATCAAAGATATCTAGTGCCTTGCCAACGGGCTGTTTTACTCATCGAAGGTGCCTAATGGGCTGTTCTTCCCTCTGAGGGTGCCCAAAAACTGTGCCAAGGGGTTGTTTTGTTGGCGGAAGGTGACTAGCGACTGTTCCAACAGATTGTATTCCTACCGAAGGTGGCTAGCGGCCGTGTCAATAGGCTATTTTCCCACCGATGGTGACTAGTGACTGTGCGAATAGACTATTCTACCCACCAAAGGTGGCTAGCGATCGTGCCAACGGGCTGTTTTTCCAACTGAAGGTTCCTAACGACCGTACCAACAGGCTATTTTGCCCACCAAAGGCTTGCAAACAGGCTATTTTGCCTACCAAAGGTGACTAGTGACTGTTCCAATGGGCTGTATTCCTATCGAAGGTGACTAGGACAGCCCCAATGGGCTGCTTTCCCATCAAAGGTGGCTAGTAACCATGCCAGCAGGCTTTTTTTCCCAACAAAGGTGCCTAGCGACCATGCCAATGGGCTGTTTTAGGTGCCTAGCGACTGTGTCAATGGGGCTGTTTTCCTATCGAAGGTGCCTAGTGACCATGTCAACGGACTATTTTGCACACCGAAGGTGTGCCAACAAGCTGTTTTTCCCACTGAAGGTGCCTAGTGACAGTGCCAACGGGCTATTTTGCCCATCGAAGGTGGCCAATAGGCTATTTTTCCACCAAAGGCTCTCAACGAACGTGCTAATGTGCTATTTGGACCATCGAAAGTTCCTAGAGACCATGACAATAGATTATTTTGCTCACCCAAGGTGCTCAGCAACCATGCCAATGGGCTGTTTTACCCACCGAGGGTGTCTTGTGACTGTGCCAATGGGTAGTTTTTCCCATCGAGGGTGCCTAGCGACGGTATCAACGGACTGTTTTGTCCACCGAAGGAACCCAATGTGTTGTTTTTTCCATCGAGGGTGCCTGGCAATCGTGCCAACGGACTGTTTTGCCCACTTAAGTGCCCAGCGACCCTGCCAACGAGCTGTTTTACCCACCAAAGGTGCCAAACTAGTTATTTTTCCCACCGAAAGAGCCTAGCCACCTTACCAATAGGCTTTTTTGCCCACTGATGGTGCCTAATAGGCTATTTTTGCTATTGAAGGTGCCTAGTGACCTTGCCAACGAGTTGTTTTATCCACCAAAAGTGCCTAGTGACTGTGCTAAATGGGCTGTTTTGCCACTGATGGCAATCGGTTGTTCTACCCACGCAAAGTTCCTAGCAACCATGCCAAGAGTTCATTTTTTCGCTGAATTTGCAAAGCGTCTGTGCCAACGGGCTATTTTACCCACCGAAGGTGCCCAACGGGCTATTTTTCCCACCGAGGGTGCTTAACAACAGTGCCAGTGGGCTGTTTTATCTCGAGAAGGTGACTAGTGACCATGCCAATGAACTGTTGCGCCCACTAAAGGTGTGCTAACGGGTTATTTTTCCTTCTGAAGTGGCCTACTGACTATGTCAACTTACTATTTTGCCTACCAAAGGTGGGTAGCGAGCTATTTTTCCTATCAAAAGTGCCTAGTGATTGTGCCAATGGGCTGTTTTACCCATCGAAGGGACCCAATGGGCTTTTTTCCCACCGAGGGTGCCTAGCAACTGTGCCAACGGGCTGTTTTGCCTAAAAAAGGTGACTAGCGATCATTCCAATGGGCTGTTTTCCCACCGAAGGTGACTAACGACAGTTCCAAGGTGCTCTTTTCCCACCGAAGGTGACTAGCAACCTTTCCAACAGACCATTTTCCCACCGAAGATGCCCAATGGGGTGTTTTTCTACCAAAAATGCCTAGTGAACGTGCCAATGGGTTGTTTTTCCAGAAAAGGTGCCTAGCGAACGTGCCAACGGGTTGTTTTGCCACTGTAAGTGACTAGGGGTCGTTCTAACAGGCTGTTTTCCCTCTAAGTTGACTAGTAATTATTCCAATAGATTGGTTCCCCTACAAAGGTTCCGAACGGGTTATTTTTCCACCAAAGATGTCGAGCGAACATGCCAATAGACTGTTTTGTCCACAGATGGTGCCCTACGGGTAGTTTTTCCCCCCGAGGGTGCCTAGTGATCATGCCAAGGGGCTGTTTTGCCCACTGAAGGTGCCTAACTAGTTATTTTTCCTGTCAAAGGTGTTTAATCACCATGTCGTCGGTTTGTTTTGCCCACTGAGGGTGCCTAGCAACCGTGCCAATGGGCTGTTTGCCCTCTGAAGGTGCCTAGCGATCACGCCAATGGGCTACTTTGACCACCTAAGGTGCCTAGTGACCGTGCCAACGAGCTATTTTTCCCACCAAAGTTGGCTAGCGACCGTGCCAACTGGCTGTTTTGCCCACCAAAGGTGTCTAACGCCGTGCCAATAGATTTTTTTACCTACCAATGGTGCTTAGCAATCCTATCAATGGATTGTTTTGCCTACTGAATTTGTACCAATGTGCTCTTTTGCCCGCCAAAGGTGCCTAACGACCTTGCCAACTAGCTCTTTTACCCACCGAATGTGCCCAACAGGTTGTTTTTCCTGCCAAAGATGCCTAGCATCTGTACCAATGGTCTATTTTAAACACCGAAGGTGTGCCAATGGGTTGTTTTGCCCACCGAAGGTGTGCCAATAAGCCATTTTTTCCACCGAATGTGCCTAGTGACCGTGCCAATGAATTGTTGTGCCCACCGAAGGTGTGCTAACGGCTATTTTTTCCATTGATGTTGCTTTATGACCGTGCCAACAGGCTATTTTGCCTACCGAAGGTAGGCAACAAGTTGTTTTTCCCACCAAAGGTGCCTACTGATCATGCCAACAGGCTGTTTTACCCACCAAAGGTGCCCAATGGGCTGTTTCTCCCACCGAAGGTGTCTAGCAACCGTGCCAACTGGTTGTTTTGCCCATAGAAGGTGACTAGCGATTGTTCCGAGGGGATTTTTCCCACTGTAGGTGACTAGCGACCGTTCCAATAGGCTATTTTCCCCCTAAGTTGACTAACGATCATTCCAACAGGTTGTTTTCCCACCAAAGGTTCCCAATGGGCTATTTTTTCACCAAAAGTGCCTAGCAAACGTGTCAACAGGTAGTTTTGTCCCCAGATGGTGCCCAACAGGCTGTTTTTCCCACCGAGGGTGCCTAACGATCATGTCAACAAGCTGTTTTGCCCACCTAAGGTGCCCAACTGGCTATTTTTCCCACCAGGGTGCCTAGTGACCACGTCATCAGGTTGTTTGTGCATCAAGGGTGCCTAGTGACCATGTCAACGGGTTGTTTTGCCTTTTGGAGATGCCTAGCGATCATGCCAACGGACTGTTTTGCCCATCCAAGGTGCCTAGTGACCGTGACAATGAGCTGTTTTGCCCAATGGGGGGCCTAGCGATCGTTCTAACTTGTTGTTTTACCCACTGAGGGTGTCTAGCGACCTTGTCAACAGGTTTTTTTACCTACTAATGGTGCTTAGCGACCATGTCAATAGATTGTTTTGCCCACTGAACGTGTGCCAACGTGTTAGTTTCCCAACGAAGCCACTTAGTGTCCATGCCAATGGGCTGTTTTGCCCACGAAAGGTGCCTAACAACCTTGCCAACGAGCCCTTTTACCCACTAAACATGCCTAATAGATTGTTTTTCCTACCAAAGATGCCTAGCAACCGTACCAATGGTCTGTTTTGCAGCCGAAGATCTGGCAACAGGTTGTTTTACCTATTGAGGGCGTGCTAACACATCGTTTCTTCCACTAAATGTTCCTAGCAATCGTGACAATGGGCTGTTTTACCCACCGAGGCTGCCTTGCGACCTTGCCAATAGGTAGTCCACTGAGGGTGCCTAGCAACTGTGCTAACGGGTTGTTTTGCCTACAGAAGGAGCCCAATGGGCTATTTTTTGCATCGAGGGTGCCTACGAGCTATTTTGCCCACCAAAGTGCCGAGCGAACATGCCAACAAGTTACTTTGTCCACTGAAGGGGCCTAGTGACCATGCCAACAGATTGTTTTACGCACCAAAAGTGCCTAACGGGTTGTTTTTCTCACCAAAGGTGCCTAGTTGCCTTGCCAACGGGCTGTTTTACCAATTGAAAGTGCCCAATTGCTATTTTTCCCTCTGAAGGTGCCTAATGACCTTGCCAACGGGCTATTTTATCCACTGAAAGTACCTAGCGATGGTTCCAACGGGCTATTTTACCCACCGATGGCAATGGGTTGTTTTACCCACGCAGGGTGCCTAGTGACCATGCCAACAGGCTGTTTTACCCACCGAAGGTGCCCAACAGGTTGTTTTTCCCGCCAAAGGTGCCTAGCTGCCTTGCCAACAGGTTGTTTTGCCCATCCAAGGTGCCTAATTGGTTGTTTCTCCCACCGTAAGTGCCTAGTGACCTTGCCTGTGGGCTATTTTATCCACCGAAAGTGCCTAGTGATGGTGTCAATGGAATTTTTTGCCAACTGGTGGCAATAGGTTGTTTTACCCATGCAAGGTGCCCAGTGACCATGCCAATAGGATGTTTTGCCCATTGAAGGTGCCTAGTGTCTGTGCCAATGGGTTGTTTTACCCACTGGAGGTGCCCAATTAGCTGTTTCCCCCACCGAGGGTGCCTTGCAACCATGCCAATAGACTGTTTTGCCCAGAGAAGGTGACTAGCGACTGTTCCAACAGGCTATTAACCTACCGCAGGTGACTAGCAACTATTCCAAGGGGCTCTTTTCCCACCAAAGGTGACTAGTGACTGTTCCAATGGGTTGTTTTCCCATCGAAGATGCCCAACAGGCTATTTTTCCACCAAAGGTACTTAGCGAAAGTGCCAACGGGCTGTTTTGCCAACTAAAGGAGCCCTGTAGTCTATCTTTTCCAATGAGGGTGCCTAGCAATTGTGCCAACAAGCTGTTTTACCTACCAAGGGTGCCTAACGACCATGCCAACTGGCTGTTTTGCCCACCAAAGGCGCTTGGGGAACGTGGCAATGGGTTATTTTGCCTGTCGAAGGTGTCTAGAGACTGTG
>JANQAP020008290.1:0-11601 GCA_026874005.2 Erythroxylum coriaceum | reverse complement strand
TTGGTATGGATAAATTTTAATATACCTTTCCTATAAATTTTACTTTATTGAAAAATCATTTCTTCAATGATTTAATTTTATGCCTATGTACGATCCCACCACGAATTTCTTAAATATTATGATTTATTTTATTTCATCACAATGTTTCCAACACATATATCAAATGGTGACGAGTAGTCACTTTAATCTTTGTACGGGGACCTGGGCCAACACCAATCGACTAGAATGGTGTCCTGGTTTGCATCTACTGGCCTTCTGCCACAAGCGACCTCAAGAATAAACGCTCCAAATGCATATACATCAGTGCTTCTTGTGGCCTTTCCGGTTCGAGCTTGTTCTGTTGCAAGATAACCTAGAGTTCCAGCAATACGAGTTGTCCGTGGATCAGTTCCATGGTTATATAACCTTGATAGCCCGAAATCTCCTAACCTTCCATTCAATTCTCCATCTATCAAGACATTGCTGGCCTTCACATCTCTGTGAATCACAACTTGTTCCCACTCTTCATGCAGATAAAACAATCCTGAAGCTACTCCTTTGATGACTCTAAACCTTTGGTTCCATGTCAGTGTGGTCTTTGGTTGATCATGGAGGTACTTATCAAGACTTCCATTAGGCATGTAATCGTATACCAAAAGTAGCTCTCCTTTACGTCGACAGTAACCCAATACCGGGACTGTGACGAAGCCTTCCAATACTGACAATTTCTGCTATAAATTCCTTCTTCCCTTGTCTTGATTCTTGTGACACCCTTTCCACGGCAATCTCAACCTTAGATTTTGGTAGCACACCCTTATAAACACTGCCAAATCCACCTAAACCAATCAACTCTTTTTCTCCAAACCCTTTTGTGGCAATATACAAATCCTTGTACTTGAATCTATGCGTCCCGTAATCAAGCTCCCAGTCCTCAACCTCTTCTGCAAATTTTCTTCTCCTTCTTATGAAATAAAAAACACCTGAAGCTGCAACTATCATTAGAATCACAGAAATCACAGGTATCCCAATTGTTAAGAGTTTTGATGCCTTCTTTGGACCCATTTGAGGAAGCTTAGGGAGTTGAGAGATATCCAATGCCTGAGCTTGATCATTCATCTTAAAGCTCCAACCGAGGATACATTGTGATGTTTCGACAGGACCAGAAGCTCATGAGAAGCCAAGGTACGAGGTATAACTTAAGATTGGTGACAAATCATAGTCCAAAGATAGAAGTGGGCTAGTTGGTTTATCAACATGAACTGGAGCTAAAGTGGCATTAATTTGCTTCCTTATTCCATCATAATCCACCCAAACTTGCATTGGTTTGCCACTGATGAGAGTCAGGTTTGTGAACTTACCTCCGTGATCACCATAATAACCAGCCGGAGTCAATTTAACAGATCTTAGACATTTATGTCGAACCCGACGTGGTTGTTGTTAATATCGTTGAACTCCCGCCCAACGGCTGTGTCAAGCTTCACAGCAAAAACATGGTTGGTGTCTTTGCCATTGTTTGTCTCGTTGAACAAACCAAGATACTGGCATGGAAGAGAACCTGGTAGGCCTCTAGTAGGAGCGGTTACAAAAGCAAGTCCATGACCAGCGAGGTTACGATATTCGGATACAATACCAAACACAAAAGAGGTCGAGAAAGAGAAAGCATTAGAAGAGTTCTTGAAGGTTACTGGTTTTGGATAAAAGACGTGACCTTGCTCTTGCTTGGTTTCATTTGTGAGCATCAAAAGGCCATTGGAGGTGAAACTAGCTACAACATCAAGGCTTAGATTGGCTGATGACTTGAAGCCATTATAGATGAAGCTGCGGTCTTGAGCAACAGCCACCAAGTTAATGTGAGACAACAGAAGAATTAAAAGCTTGGACAACATAGCCAATCTCTTCTAGTATATACAAGTTTAAAGTTTTCAAGCTACCTTTATAGATAAAGGAGCCAGTTTGATCAGTTTAGTAATTCAATGTATACAGAAAATTTCTGCATGTAAAAACAAAACTCTTTACATTTCTAGTTGAGGCTTGGAAGTCAATGCGAAAAGTAGTCTACGTTCGTAACAGTTAACTACTGTTGTTTATCGCATGTTTATGACTACGAGATATCTTATACTTTTATTTATTTTAAAAATACTTTTATTATATTAAAAATTTTAGAAAAATATCTTATAGTATTAAAAGATATAAAGGATTTTCGCTGAATTTTTATTATTTTAATATTAATATTTTAATATTAATTATCATATAATTAATAATAAAATTCTGATAATAAGTTATACTAGTCAAAACTTTTGTATGATGCAATAATGGTTACATGGGTTAGATATTTTGTGAATTGGATGTAAGTCAGACAATCGTTGAGCAATTTCAACTTGATTAGGTTTAAGTCTAACGGTTATAAATGATTTCGGGATTAAGACTAATTCGTTGAAAAAACAACTCCTAGTTAGCCTTATATCTTTTACCTAATCAATTGGATGATAAAATATCTAGTTAATTAAATTAAAAGTCACTTAAAAAAGTATAAGTCGAGTCATTAAAATGATATTATTTTTTAAATTTATAAATTAAAAATTTTCCAATATAATATTATTTTTAAAATATAAATAGATAAAAATTAAAATATCATATAAATATTTAATAATAATTAAATTATATTGTAAACAAATAAGCTTTAATTTTAAAATATAAAAATAATAATTCAACATTTTCAATACAACACAGTTCCTTTCTCTTTATCGTACATGTGACATTCTTTATTGCAAAACCATATTATTTAAAAATTAAAATTATTATTTTAAATGATCCCCATAAGTTTGTATTACACAAATTAAAGTTGACTGAATTTGAAATCGATTCCAAACTACGATTGAAAGGTTGAACTGAATTAACCGAATGATTGAATTCGAACTACTTTTGAAGGGTTGAGCTGAATTAACCGGACGACGCATCCGATCCACGTATCTATACACAAACAGAGAATCTGAACATCGAAAAGCATTGTTTTGTTCAATCCGACAAAGCCTGACTTCAAAAGAACTTGGCTTTAGACAACAACTCCCTGGACTTAGTCCAAGATTAATTTTCCAATAATGAGGTCAACGTAGAAGAACAATGTCCAGTCCTCTGTGTAACGTGAGATCAGCATGTGTCCAAGCTTTCTTGTTTATGCTTCGGATTCGAACATTTACGGGCGATAATGCAACAGTGATTGTCACTTTATTATATCTTATACTCTTGCTCGTCTTTTATCAGAATTTAAATGAAAATTTTAAATTCAAAAAATAAATTGAAAAATTTTGAATGGGTTAAATTTGAGGATAATGATATCGTTTTAATATAATTAATTAAAATGATATCATTTGATCAACGTGACGAAGAATTTACAAGATCAAATAATCTTGTTTACTTGAATATGCCAAAAAAATGATGTTTTTTACTAAAATGAAATTATTTGAGTCAGGTTTAGTTGACTCGCTAAATATGAGCTCGTCTAAATTCTAATAAACTTAAATCTAATTTATTAACTTAGGATTAAATCGTACTAATTTTGTTAACCTTAACCAATGCTAACCTTGCTTAGTTAAAATTTTAATCTCTATAATTTTCATACCATAAAGTCTTTAAGAAATATGTATTTGAATATACCAAAAAATGAAAATTTTGAATTCAAAATTAAAATTGAATTTTTTTTTGAATGAGTTAAATTTAAGCATATATCAAAATGATGTTGATTTGATATAATGGATTAAAATGATATCATCTATATACTAAAACAATGACTTTTTTTACTATTTGAGTCAGGTTTAGCAGGCTCTCTAAATTTGAACCCGTCTAAATTTTAATAAACTTAAATCTAATTTGTTAACTTTGGATTAAATTAGACTAATCTTGATTAGTTAAATTTTTAATCTCTATAATTCCATACCATAAAATTTATAGAAAATATGATATTTTCAATTATTACAAAATGGGTATTGAATAGTATCGTTTTGCAAGAAAATTCAGAGTTTTATGAGTTTTCATTTGGGCAAAATTTAGGAGCAAGAATCATATGGCCTGATCTTGTTGGTTGATAGGAGTTGAAGAGAAAGATAAAGGAGGACTTGCCGAGAGTCGAAAATTTAGGTTTGTTCCACATTCCTTTATTATTATACATTTTAGTGATAAAAGGATTAGATTTGTAAACAACTAAAATTGCGAGAGCTCCAATGATTGGCTAATGGGGCTGGTTCATGCAGGAAGTTTTTGAAGCCTGTAAATTTATTATGTAATGTTGCTTTATTATTTGATCCTTCTGCTTAATAGTGATTATCGATTTCTTTCCAAGGGTTATTTGATACTGCTTTATTTTCAAGCCCACCATAATTTTCATAATTTAAATAATTAAACCAATTTAAAAAATGAGTAAAGTTATATTAAAAATTTTGCTTCATTTACCAACCAAAAAAAAAACTACTTCTGAAATCTACTAATGACAAATACTTTGGTGACATTACTTCAGCTTGACGCTGTAGCTGATGTTTAGGTCATATTTTTAGTGTTATTGTGATTTCAGTGCAGGATTGTTGATTGTCCACTCATATACATATTTTATTCATACTTAATTATATAATAATTTTGTATTAAAATAATTAAAAATTTAGCAAAAATCCTTTTTATATATATCAATATTATAAGATATTTTTAAAGCAATTAAAAATACTAAATTTTTTAAAAAATAAATTAAATTATAAGATGTCTCATGATCATAAACACATTAAAAATAACAAAAAATTAGTGATTTTTATAAATAAAATTTAATATTTTAAATAAAAAATATTATTAAAATTTAAAATTACTTTTAGATATAATAATTATTTGATAAATATATTTGAATATTAAAATATATGAATTTAAATTTTTAAAAATAATTATTTCTAAAACTAATTGTCCTAAAGTATCAAATATTTATTTATAAATAATAAAATTAGTTTTTAAAAACTAAGATATATCAATAAATAAATATTAGTTTACAAAATTTTCCTTCTATGATTATTTATTTTAACAATTTATTAATTATTGATAATAAAAGTGTAACGATATTAATAAATAAATAAAATTTTATGTTGTTTAAAAATATAAAAACTAAAATTAATAATAGAAGGTGTAATCAAATATTTTAAAAAAATTGTGATATGTAAATTAAGTCCTACTCTCAACTTTGGATTCCAAGTCCCAACAAAGACATCGGGAACACGAGTTACGCAAATTGGGCCGAGGGGATCCTGCCCATTTGTATATTTTCACTATTTATTTATTGATGGACTCTTCCGCTAGATGAAAGCCTTTACAAAATAAAAATAAAAATTTTAATTAAAAATATTTTCTTAATTATCTAAAAAATATTTTCTTAATTTTAGGGGCTAATGACAAAAATGATCTAAAACTTTTCACAATTTCTTAATTATAATTTGAAGTTTAAAAGGTGACAATTAAATATTCAAATTTTAAATTTTCTGACATTAATTTTTCCGTTAACGAAACTATCATAAAAAGATATGTGTTTTCTGATACGTAAGATGCTAGGTGTAATATACGTACATATCATACTTTTGTAAATTTCAATTAATTATTATTAAATAAAACAATAAAAAGATGAAAAAAAAGTAAGCCATCTTTAGTCACCAGCTGTTCACTCAATACCTTGCCTACCGTTTGCAAACCCACTTGCTCACTATCTACGAACCCACTTGCCCATCGTCTCCTCACCAATTCGCTCCTCTTGACACTAATCTCACCATCATTTGAAATCATTTTTCTCCTCTTCCTAAGGGATTAAATGGTATGTCCTATCTGTTTTGATTATTTTTCTTTGTTTCATCTTTGATTTACGGTGCTTAGTATCTTTCCTCTTATGGGCACACTGTAAGTTTGTATTTTAGGATTTTGGTCCTTCGCAGGACTAGTAGTATGATATTAGAAGAATTTATATTACAAATAGCTACAAATGTGGACTCTATAGCGTATTATGGTCTTTTTGCATATCAAGTAAGTACTAAGAACCAATTGGCTGCTATATGAAGCTTTGATGAATAGATAAGAATTTGGAGTATGCCACCAAACTAAACTACATCTATACTTAAAACTCATCGAGTTCATAATATGATTGATAATTATGTACTCACAACATGCAGTAGTCTGAATGTATTAAATTAGCCTAACTAGTTGAGTTTTAACTGGAACAATGCTTGAGAAAAGAAGGTTGTGTTTTTAAATCATATAGTAAATATTACCACATAATTCTTATAACTTGTTTATATTACTAGGTGCATTGTTGTGTAGAACCCTTAAATATTTGGTTTAGAAAGCATTGTCTTGTCTCAAAAAGTAGTTTAAGTTAAAATTAACTATCCTAATTTCAGACTTCGAATGTTATGTATAAGAAAATATTTGGTTCATTATAAGCATAAAGTTTAATAAAAAGATATAAATATCATGAGCTTAATGATGTAATTTCTAATAGAAATTGGACTATAGCATGCATGTCCATGTGATAATAAGATTATAGGAGTATAAGACTGTTGTATGAAGTGATTGTGCTATGTAAATTAAAAAAAAAAAGCTAAAGTGTTACATGTTATTGGTTTTAACCTTGATGGAGCCTTTATGCTTTCTAGTGAACAAAAGAATGTAGTTGAGTTTAGTTAAGTTATATCTGTATCCCAATCATAGTTGCACAAATAAGAAGAAAAAGGAAAACTTATGCTTTATCTATTATCTTATTTGCTCATAAGTAGAGTGAGCACCAGTTAGATCCTCTACTCTACATACCAATCGACCTTTTATAAATTCACTGATTTTTCTATTTTTCATCTATTTTTCAAGCTTATGAAACTAAATTATTAACCTTTAAGTACATAGTGATTAATGTTATGGAGCTTAATCACTACTTGATTAACTCTTATCATCCAATTGTTTGTCTTGGAAAGAAATTTTTTTATTTTGTTCTAGTCAATTAAATAGATCACAGTAAATGTTTTAAGTTAGACATCTACCATTAATGCAATTGGATGATAAGAATCAGTCAAGTAGTGATTAAGCTCCATAACATTGATTACTACGTACTTAAGGGTAGATCACACTAAATGTTTTAAGTTAGGCATCCACCATTAATGCAGTTAAGGTTCCTTAGTGAAAGATGCTCTTATAATGTACTTTAGAATAATTTGATGGTGATTAAACAATTCAAAGCATATCTTAATAACCAATCTTCTCATAGCTTCTCATGCTTTTCACACGATTCATATTGGTTGGTTGAACTGTCAAGATAAGCTTTTCTTGCCCTCTCTATCACCAATGTTATCATGTTAGATAATTTATGATTAGGATTAGCATGATATCAATTACTATTTTTTTGTTCTATGAACTTTTTATTAATCACACTCACCACGCATGGGTCATTTGGTTTTCATTGCTTCAAATTTGCATTTTATCTAATTTATATTGTTTAGTTGAAAACTAATGATATAATTATTTGTTTTTACAAACGTTAGTTAATTTTGAATTTCATTACATTATGGTGTTAGAAAAACAATAATAAGTATATTAGGGGTAAGATTAAAGGAAGAAGGATGTGGGTATTAATGAATTAAGCATTCTAGTCCTGAAAGGAGTGTTTGAAGATTAAGAACATAGAGAAATATCTATGTTTTACAAATCTCCCAATAAGTCAAAGACAATCTCGAAGGGGTTAACCTTGCAACATAATAAAGACATATTGGCAATGCTCAATCATATGTAAGAAATGAACTACCACAATGTTTAAGTCTACACGAGCATGGTTATAAGCACCTTGTAACAGATGGTCAAGAATTTGATTCTCAATGACTTTCATGCTAATACATAGCAGAATATGAGTATGAATGATGAAGGGTTGTTTCTAAGTTGAAGGAGAACGAGATGATGATTTCATTGTTATGCAAATGACTAAATTTGTAGATGAGTTTTTTTCAAATTGCAACCGATGATGAAGAATATGATACTGTGAGAACAAATAAGAGGAGATGTTTTGAATGTGATAATATTGTGGATGGGGATGGAGGTAGTAGAAATGATTTCGATGAAAATGGTAATTATTTGAAATATACATAAAGAAAAGAAGGAAGTTCACATGGTTGGTGTAGTGAATACGAGGATAATGACGCTAAAGTTCAATCACCAATTTTTAATGATGTTGAAGCATTTATTTCAAAAAAGAAATACATTGTCCTTAATCCAAAAGTACATATAAAGTATTTTAAGTTTGGAATAGCTATGAAGTTTAAGGATGATAATCAGTTGAGGGAAGTAAAAAGAATTTATGCAATTATTAGTGGATATGATGTTTCAACAGCAAGATTCGATGTGAGGATGTAGATTGTTTGTGAGTCATAATGAACATTTTGGGTATATGCTAGCTAGATTGGAAATGAAAAGATATTTGCTATTAAGATAGTAGAAAACAAGGATAACTGTAGGAAAGTGCAAAGAAACAAGCAAGCTAATAGGAAATAGATAACAAATGAATTCTTACACAAGCTTTTGAGGAACCTGAATTGGCCAATTACTAAGATGATGGATGATCTTCAAAGAAAATATGCACTAATGACTAAATCTCAATGTTATAGAACTAAATGAGAAGCTATTGTCATGCCACAAGGATCTATAGAAGGTTATTATACCAAGCTAAGGTCTTATGGGCAAGAGTTATGACAAGATGACAAAAAGGTCTTATGGGCAAGAGTTATGACAAGATGACAAAGATAGACAATATATTAATAAAAATAAATTTGATGAACAATCTGGACAGTCAATACTTAAAAGGTTTTATATGGGATTTAATGTTTTGAAGTATGGTTTTCTTGGTAGATGTAGGCAAATAATTAGGCTAGATGGATGTTCTTTGAAGACATTTTTTAAAGGTGCTTTATTAGCTACAAGTGGTCATGATAGAAACAATAAGATGTTTCTTATATCTTGGGTTGTGGTTGAGGGAGAAAATTACTCACCTTGGCATTCATTTTTGAGCATTCTTACTGAAGATCTAAATATAAATGAGAATGCATGGACTTTTATAAGCAACCAATAGAAGGTAAACTTTGAATATTTTTGCATGTGATGTTCATTTCTTTATGTTTAATTTGATTAAAATACTTTTTGCTCTCTTCAAACTATTATTTATTTGTGACCCATTAGGTTCCTAAATATGTTTTCAATTGATATAAATGATAATCCTAAATATAATTTAGGATTAGATAAATTAAATTTCTTTAATTAATTTTTAATTCTCTAATTAAATTATTTATATTCATAGATCAAGATTGACATTTGACATTTAATAATGCATAATGATTACTTAAATATTTAAGAAAGTCAAACTGATTTTGGCTAACTTTTTCATATGTAAGTTTTTTGTATAATTCAATCATTTTATCATACAACATTCTGATTTGGCATAGAGCATGAAAATAATTTCTAATATATTTAAATCTAATCATATTAGTTCTTCACCATTAGTAATTGATTCTAGTAATAACATTTAAAAAATATTTTCAAAGGTTACATTCCATCTTGGGACTTCATGAATCAATACTAATCTAGAACAGTAAAATTTTCTTCCTAATTACTTTAAGGTGATGTGTTGGACCCCGTTTTCGAAGCCCAACATCGTACTTGGGATCATGAAGCTTGAGCGTGGAGGAGGGGTTAGAAGTTGGAAATTTGAAAGAAAAATTATTCAGAAGCAAAGTCGGGCTCGCCGCGGCGAACATATATTTTACCGTGGCGAACATATGGGGGAAAATACTCTGGACCCTTCGGGAACTTTACGCCGTGGCGAACAATTTAACTTTTGCTGCGGCAAGCCCGAAATTTTATTTTTGCCGCGGCGACCATTGGGTCTCACTGCGGCAAACATAGGAGAGTAAACCTCCCTGACCTTTCGGGTGAAGTACGCCGCGACGAACTCTTGGCTTCTCCGCGGCGAAAGCACCTATGACAAAACCCTCAACCCACAATCAACATTAACTCTACTAAAGGCAACCATAAATTTCCCAACAACCATCCTCAATTTATTACCAAAACAAAATGAACCTATACATAAACCCATGCAATTTCCAAAATTCGAATACTTTGTGAAAACATGAAAAATAACGGACATCTCCAATCATACATTTCATTGATATTTAAAGGTAGAGTTTTACAAAGCTTTGATGGGCATTGTAAGCCACATTACAATATAATCCCAAAAACACATATTTTGCAAAAAGTAGAATTTCTCAAAATGCAACTAAAGCTTTGTTTACAAAAGCTAACTTTAAAAGCAAAAATAAAACTAGTTGGAGTGATGCCTTGGCTCTTGACTATTCAATCTCTTGCTCTTCACCTGTAGATGGGACGGAATGGGAGGGGGTGAGCTTGAAGCTCGTGGGTAACAAGTTTATAACAGAGACTTAAGTAAAACCATTGAAAATGTTCGTTCATCAAAGAAAAATTCTTGTTAAAATCATGAAATGCATAGTTCCCAAATTTACAACCAAGTCGCAAAAACAAAAATCATGTATGCATCAACTTATTCACAAAATCATAAACACATAAGCACATCATAATGGTTTGGGTGGATCCAGAACAGAACGTACTACACATTCCCACATAATGGTCCTGTGTAGCCGTGAACAAAACGTACTAACGCAATCCCACTTAATGGTCTTGCATAGCCGTGAACTTATGGGAGTCCATGAAGGAGCTCCATGTTACTAGCGGGCAGGAGGGAAAAGCCTTTTTTTCAATGCGCACTTGACTTTACTTAGGGGACCACCACAAACCTACATAACATGTATTTTATAACTTGCAAAGTATATTGCCCAAAAGGCACTTTTCGGGAACATGATTTTCATAAGCATATAGTTCAAAACCATTTCCATCTTCATCTCATCATCATCACTAATTCAAGTATCAAACATGTAACAATTTCTTAAATCAATCAAAAGGAATAATGCAACAAGTATGAAGCAATTTGAAATCATTTTATTTTCTTACTTTGAAAGAGAAATATTTGTGGCTTAGTTACTCTATTATAAACATGAAACTCACCTTGAATTCCTTGCTTAAACCTTGCTCAAAGATGTTTTTCTTCTTGCTCCTCTTGCCTCTTTTTGCCCTACTCGATTTCCTTAAACAATAACCAAAATTCCATTCAATTCGGTTCAGAAATCGGAAAGTTACTACCTAAACAATTTCGGACTACCCTTATGCATGAACCAAAATTCTATGCTTGACTTCCATCCACAAATTGAGATTCTTAAAGACTGAATTTAGACTTAATTCCTTCACACAATTTGTATCCCTATGTCTCTAGTTTACACCAAATAAAAAATCATCTTATTTGGACATCTACACAAAAATTTACGCCTAAAATACCGAAACATGTCTCTGCAGGAAAAATGGAGTTGGCCGCGACAAAGTCAGAAGTTCGCTGCGGCGAACTTCTCCAAAAACTCACTCCGAAGACCCTTTTTGCTACATTTTCCATCTTTTCACTTCCCCCCTTTCATATATAACCCTTCTTAACACTAACCCATATTTTCTACTTCATTT
>JANQAP020008256.1:0-11604 GCA_026874005.2 Erythroxylum coriaceum | reverse complement strand
CAGATAGCCTTGTCTCAATTAACCTACATTGAGAATATGCTCAATAAGTTCACCATGCAAGATTCCAAGAGGGGTTTTCACACCTACTAGACATGGAATCAAACTTTCAAAGGAACAAGCAACGCTTTGTACAAGACCAGATATCTGTCTAACATGCGTAACATTCCATCTGCTTCGATAGTTGGAAGTTTGATGTATGCAACGCTTTGTATTAGACCGGATATCTGTTACGCAGAGGGACTGGTAAGTAGATTTCAGTCCAATCTGGGAATGGAACATTGTACTACAGTTAAGTGTATACTTAAATATCTTCATTGGACGAAGAACTTAATGCTTGTTTACTCTAGAAGTAATCTTATTCCGACAAGATATACATATTTCGATTTCAAATCAGATGTTGATTCAAGGAAATCAAATTCTGGCTCTATATTGTTTTAGGAGGTCGAGCCATAGTCTGGAGGAGTGTCAAGCAATCTTGTATTGCTGATTCGACTATGGAGTCTGAGTATGTTGTTACCTGTGAAGTAAGCAAAGGAAGCAGTCTGACTCCGCAAGTTCCTAAATGATTTGGAGGTAGTTCTAGAGGCAGAAAAGACCATTACACGTTATTGTGATAATAGTGGGGAAGTAGCTAATTCTAAAGAACCTCGGAACCATAATGCTGTGAAAAATATTGAGAGAAAGTATCATCTCATAAGGGAGATAATATAACGTGGTGAGGTGAATGCGGTAAAGATTACCACGGAGCAAAACCTTGCTGATCTGTTTACGAAGACGCTGTCTCAAAAGAATTTTGAGGGTCACCTAGTAGGGATGGGAATGAGGAATATGTCAAACTTGCTTTAGGGCAAGTGAGAGCTTATTGGAGTTATGTAAATATAGTGCCCTTATAGCACCCCACTCGCGTAAGATACATACCTGACACCCTGAGTGATATCCGAGTACGTACCATGCAAGGGTGGCATGCTAGATTAGTCAGTTAATCAAATTCAATACAAAAATTTATTTTTTAAAAAACAATGCACGCATATTGTGCAAAAATCAATAAATAAATCTGGCCCACTTTTATTCATAAACATTTTCAAACACTATTTCACAACCATTACATTATGAAATCATTTATATACACATTGCAAAATACTTGTGAATACATATTTTGATACAAAAATTAAGGAAATATTAATGCAGATGCGAACTGATCCCGACCTCTATTTCTTACTAGGATGTAGTGGCTATGCTCCCATTAGCCTAACGGGGTAACTCTTCTGAGCCTGAAAAAAATTGCAAATTTTAGGTGAGTTTTGCGAACTCAATGAGTGACCATCCTCGATGGCTCACTCAATCACGTAACACATACAGTTCACATATTTTCACATAATTTACATCACTTCATTTAACATATAACATCACATTTAGGGTAGTCAAATTAATCATTTCATTTATTTAAAATACACATATCAATTATAATGCAATGCGTAAGAGACTCACTTTTATTTATTATTTTGTTGTGATCGAGTGCCTATAACTGTCTCGTATCCATTATAGATACCGAGCTCATTGATAACTATCCCATATCCGTTGGGGATACCGGGCTCATTTTACATAGTGAGCCTTTAGCTCTTATACATTTTTTGAGCTTTAAGCTCTTTTTCATAATCTGAGCTTTACCTTCTTTTTCACATTTTGAGCTTTAAGCTTCTTTTTCACATTCTAAACTTTAAGCTCGTTTATGGTGGCTACTATAGTCACAACTTCCTTTATGTTTCATGCATTCATGTAATGGAATGCATCACATTCACATAATTTTAGTCTATTACATGCTTTCGGATTCACATTCAATTTCATATTCATCATCGGAACGTTGTCCGGCATTCAATATAAATGTTAAGAAACACTTTTTCAATCATATGCATATTCATATGTTTCTTCAAAACTAAGTCTGACATTTAACAATCAAATTAGATATCACATATTTCATCAAATTGACATACAAGGAGCACTTCAATATTCTCACATTTATTAAACTTCTCGGACATTCAGTGTCTGAAAATCAGAACAATCACATTCACATTGCAAAATCATTCAATATATAATACAAACAGAATAATCAGTAAGTGAGACCATCTAGGTCAACTCACAGTATGCTCCATATTAGCATTTGCTTCCAAGATCTGGAAACGTTTGGATACGGACATTTTATCCTGCACATCAATATTATGTAATACACACGTTGCACACACATTAATAATTGCACAATCTTAAGTATTCATTTATGTACAAATGTATATATGGACTATATACAGTGCATGCTCAATGACAATCCTGGGTATATTATCAAATTTCACATTTTATTTACATTCTCGTTTTATAACTCAATTACTCGTCATTTCATTTTTACCATTATTGCTCTTCACAGTATCCGACTCTCATTTCTTCTTATAACATCTCTAAAATTCCAAACTTTTGGGTCAATTTTCCATGATCACTTTAACCAAAAAATTTCAGTAATTTGATAAAACTTTCTTATTGGAAATTTTTCTCCTATCTCTTAAGTTTCTAATGACTCCAAAATCATTTAATTTGGTTCAGTATTCTAAAAGTTATACTCCAAATAATTCGGACTGTTCTTAAACTGAGACAGTATTATGTGCTCATCTTCAAATCGGATTCTGGAATTCTAGAGACAGAATTAAAATTCACTTTCTTTAGAAAAATTGTAGCCCTATGTCTCTAGTTTATTCCAAATGAAGAATAACTCCATTCAAATAACTATAGAAAACGTTATGATCAAAATACTAGAACATGTTTAAGCTGTGTAGGAAAGTTGGCCACAACGAACTTTTTCCAAGAGGAATCCTCGTAAAATCTTGCAAGTTGGCCGTGGCGAATCAAGGAGTTGGCTGTGGTGAACTTTTCCTGAGAGGAATCCTTGAAAAATCCTGCAAGTTGTCTAAGGAGAACCAAAGAGTTGGCCTTGGCGAACTTTCACAGAAATCAGTAAACATGACTCATTTTCCAACTTTTCCAGCACTATTTTTCAGTTCAGTTTTGTATGACCATTATGACCTAGAAGCTGAGGGTTTTTGGCAATACCTTCTGCCAAACAATTGTTCATCTATGTCTTAAGTTTCTAAAGAACCTAAGTTCATGCAATTTGTCCCAATAAACTGCAAGTTATACAGAATTTACTACATGCTATTTAGAAACAAAGACATAATCCGAAACTCAACTTCAAGACAAATTTGAAAACTCTTCGAGACAGAATTCAAACTCGATTTCTTCATGAAAAATGTATCAATATGTATATACTTTATTTCAAATCAAAAATCATCACATTTGGATATTTACATAATAAGTTATGGCTAAATTACAGATGCATAATCAATGGAAAATGTTACAGCTAACATTTTTCCAACACACTTTAAACACCATTATCATTTTATCTCCAAACTTTTACCCTAGATCTTCCCTTTTCAAGACACTACACTTGCCTTTTCTTTAGCATCAAATCTCAATCCAATCCATGTCTAAAACAACCAATGATCCATGTTTGTATCCATCAAAATTAGAACATAACAACATCCATTCACAAATAAATTTTTCAGCACTTCTTTCTACATTCATTAAAAATTCATTCTAACTCTAAATCATCTCTATAACAACTTATAGATCATTAATCATCATACATGTAAAAGTAAGACATTAATCTACCCACAAAACTCACTCACGTTTTTAAATTTACCCATCCTCAATTTATGAACATTTAACTTCTAACTATCATCAAATCATGTTTCATTCTTCAAATTAAGAAGAGTGATGCTTATACTTACTTGATTTACCCAAGGCTTCGTCAAAAGTCTTCAAAAACCCTAGCTCCTTCAACATACACGAAAATCAACTGTCAAGGTGGAATGGGTTGGGTCTTTTAGCAACAAGAAGAGGGAGGCAATGAATCTTAAATAAGCAAGGTGAAAGAGTTGAACAAAAGTTAACATGATGAGGGTGAGAGTGGATGTCGTGGGTGAAGAAGAGAGCAATGAACAAAATGAAGAAGATGGATATGAGAGAAGCATATGTCGTATTTAGCAAGTGAAAGACCCAAAATATGGTCTTCCACTTCATAAATTTGTGATTTAAACAAGTGGTGTGGTAAGTGACACTTATCCCTTGCCACATGTCACTCTCTCAAAGTCTCTTCTTGATCTTTTAATAAGATAGTCTATTTGATTCCAATTTATACTCCAATTTTCTCCCAAATTTTAATGACATATGTCATTAAATCCCAAAGTCATTTATAAAAATTTTCAATGAACCTTAATTCTACTTCTTTTTATCAATTGTTCTGACACTTGGCATTTTTCCTAATCCAAAAATACCCCTAAACTTCAGAAAATTCTCAAATTTTCACCAAAAATTCTAAATCAATAGATATACTCTCCAAATCAATTTTTAACACATATAATTCACAATTCCAATTATAATCACATTTATAGATCAATTATACCCAGAATATGTCAATGAATGCATGTACAGTCATTCTAATGTGTGCAAAAATTCAAATTCACGTGCGTATATGCTAACATTATGCATGAGCGTGAAATGCATTTTTCTTAATATCTCTTTGATCTCACATGTACCAAATTTTAGGGCTCTAATCCTTAGTATGGAAGCGGGATGTTACATTTCTCCCCCTTAATAAATTTCATCCTCAAAATGCTTATCTGATTGATTAGAAAGGCAAGGGTACTGTTTCCTCATATACTCTTCCATTTCCCAATTAACTTCATCACTTGAATAATTTCTTCCACTTGACTATAGTTAATGAAATCACTCGATCTTTCAGTACTTATTCTGATATCACACTATCATAACTATTTCCTTAATTATCTCAGATTACTCATAATTTCACTTCAAATATTGATAACACATATATGGGATCGTAACGATATTTCCTAAACATAATCATATAATACTGTGTGAATCTGAAACATTTTTTATTGATAATACTAACTCATAAGTCAATAGTCCTATCCTCAATAACTTTATATGACCAATACAATTTGAGCTTAGTTCATTCTTTTTCCTAATCTGAGCACACCTTTTTCTCAATGTAAGCACACCTTTGTAAGGTGATACTCTCAGAGACATATCATCTTTCACTTGATAATTCACATCTCTTTAGTGTTAATACACTTAACTTGTATGTCCATCGCACTATATTCCATATGTCTGGTGTTGGTCCACCTAACTTATTCATCTTTCTTGAATCACTTAATTTCTAGCACCGATCAATTTCACTTATCAATAACATCTCCAATCAATTTTTGCCTTCAAATATATTAGGCCTTATTCACTCAAATATAAAGGCGAATGACTCTTTCTGTCGTATAACGTCGCATACGGTATTCTAATAATATCACTGTGATAATGATTGTTATGCTTACAGTCAATTAAAACTATACATTGACCTCATGTTCCTATGAACTCTAAAATATAAGCTTTAAGCATACCTCTAACAGTTAAGACTGTTAGCAACTCATATATGCAGTCACTTGCTTCTACATCCTTAGCCGTTAAGTACTAGTTTGTCGTATTCCTACTAGGATGTATAACCTAGGTTTTTCTTAATGCTTTCTCTAATAATCTCTTTGCTCAATCATCATTATCGGGTACACATACTTCTTATTTCAATCACAAGTATCATTTTCCAATTCAAACTTGAAATTCATATTTATTTTCAATTCCTTAACAAGATTTACAATTCTTGATCCTCACTTCGGGCTTTGTTGATCTTTTCATGTGAAACTAATCTTAAATTTCAACGCATTCAATACTACTTCATTTTTCCCTAATATTCAACTTGACATTCTATTCTCTTTATTACATTAGATTTGGTAACCTCAATATCTGAATTTGTGCTATTTCGTTACTGAATTTTATGTTCAAGCATTAGATACAACACTATCTTTACTGGATAATACTAATTTGTACCATCATAATCATTTAGTAATTCTATCCATTGTCTCTATCTTATATTCAATTCTTTCATACTCAATAAGTGCCTCAAACTTTAATGATCTGTACGTTTATATATGTCCAAAATGTTTCACTGTACATATTATGTCTCCAAGCTCTCAAGCAATCACTATTGCAGCATATTCAAAATCTTGTATCAAATAATCAACTTATGAGATTTGAATTATCTCAATGGATAAGAAATCACTTTATTATGTTGTATTAATTTGCATTCGAATCCCTGGTGTGAGATATAATTGTATATTTCAAAATCTTCAAATCCATATAATATAATTAACATCGGTCTTATAATTCCTTAAAATTCTCTTTACATTAATCACTCATATGATTTACACATTTTTTTCCTCAGACATTTTTGTCAAAGTGCTAAGATCAATAAAAACTCCTTAACAGTCTCTAGTGGTATCCAATATACAGCTAGTTCCAGAGAACTCCAGATCTCTTATACATATTCCTTGGAGTTTCTCACTTCATGATTACCTCAATTTTCTTTGGGTCTCCTAATATGCCATGTTTAGATACTATACGACCCATCATTTTATTCGATCAAGCCGAGATTCACTCTTATTAAACTTGGCATATAATTGTTTTCTACCTTCATGATATGTAAGCTTTACCTAAAGTACTCAAAATATTTTTCTTAACTTCCGAACACATTCCTTATATCATCTATGATCATAGTCACTAATTGATTCATACAAAAATGGGGACACTTTATTCTTCAATGCCGTGTCACTGTCAAGGGCCTTGTTAACTTAAACAAATATAGCCAAAACTCCATGTGCCCATAATTAGTTCCTGTAATTCCTTAAGTAACTAATTCCTTAATGAGTTAATATTATCACATGTTATTTTCGGTTTCCCATTTCTTGAATGATTTTCTCCATTCATTCAATTTCCTTTAATTTCTCATCGACTTATTCTAATGTCTGTTCATTCATACTAGTTTCTTCACATATTTCAATTTATTTGCAATATTAACTTCCCGTACTGGTAACATATTCATCAGATCTAATTTGTATCTTCTGAACATTTTTACGTAGAATATAACATGGACCTATATTCTACTCACACTAACTAGAATGTTGCCTCAAATCCAAGAATCCACTCATGTAGTTGAATATTTTACATCAAACAAAATGCATACACTCTCAGTAGCATATTCTACCTCTTAAGTCTGAGTCTCAGTTAGAAACGGGACTCCAATATTCACTTTGGATTCATTTTATATTCATTTATGAATTGTTCCTTCATTGATCATTCTTAAAATAAACCATCTAGTTTACTTAACCTAATTCGATGAAATTCTTCTTCCAAAGAAGATTTCATGCTACATTCATCTATATTGTTCATACGATCCTTTATCAATCCATTATTTCCATTATTTCTTATCAAACATTCTTAGTGCCTCAAGAAGATCACTTTTTATGATTTTTTACAATATTCTATTTACCAAAACTCGATGAGGTAGTAGACATGTTTACTGTCGCATAAGTTTAGGTGTGGATCCTTAAGATCCTCCCATTTTATCCAGAGATTTATCTCTGATAATTCACCAATTTATATCTTACACTAATGATACTTTGATCTCAATTGATCCTAGATAATAACTCTCTCTTTCTCCTTGCCCATGATCGGGCTATCCCTGCTATGATCGTGACAGAAACTTATATATATATATATATTTTTTGTCAGGCCACCATCGTGCCCTACACTTTCTTCCTCACATTAACACACATACTAACATTAATTCTACTCCAATTTTCCAGAATTTATCTTTTCTAATATTACATCATGTCAGAATGATTCAACTACCATATTGAGTTCATTAACTCTTCTCATTTGATTCGTCATCTTTTTCTTTATCTCATCCATACAAAAAACTATATCTTATATGCATTTCTAACTTTCTCCTTACTACATATCATTCATCTCATGAAAAGTCATCTATGTCGATTTCATTCCCCTTTTTTTCATTTCTATCTCATTTCCTACTTTCGTTCATTTCATCTTCCATATGTATATCCTCAATCAATTCAAAATTATAGAGGCATAACTATTATGAAATTCTAGTCTCAAATCCACAAACATATTCTTATACTGAATCATAAACTCTTATTACGATATTCAACCAACCATTTCAAATCCAAGTTCAACCTTTCAAGGTCACAGAAAAATTTATTTTCTTTCAACTTGGCTTGTACACTTTAATCTTGTCACTCATATGTATATCACTTTTTTCCTTAATCAATTCACAATAATGTATTCACATCTATATCAGATTCGAGGATATACTACCATAGTATAATATTGATGTCGTATTTCATAATACACCCACCAATAAAATTGTGTTAAATCTTTACCTATCATATCTAACCATATACTATTTGTCATTTCCAGATATCCACAAACTTTCATTTTCTCACATTCTGACAGATCATCATCATTCTTCTCACTATTTCTATTTACTACAACTTTTACAAATGCTCATGCGTATGATTCAAGTAAATGTGACTCAGACTAGGGATCAGTTGCTACTGCCTGTTATGACATGTCTAAAATGCATGTAACTTGACACATATTTCAAAAAACACCCATGTGAGATACTAAATCTGGGCTCTGATATCAAAATGTAGCACCCCACTCTCGTAAGACATGTACCTGACATCCTAAGTGATATCCGAGTACGTACCTCACGAGGGTGGCTTGCTAGAACAGTCAGTCAATCAAATTCAATACAAAAATTTCTTTTTCTTTTAAAACAATGCATGCATATTGTGAAAAATCAATAAATAAATCGGGCCCACTTTTATTCATAAATATTTTCAAATACAATGTCACAGCCATTACATTACAAAATCATTTACATACGCATTACAAAATACGTGTGAATACATATTTTGATACAAAAATTAAGGAAATACTAATGCAGATATGAACTGATCCCGACCTCTATCTCTTACATGGGTGCAGTCGCTATACTCCCGTTAGCCTAATGGGGTAACTCTTCTGAGCCTGAAAAAAATTGCAAATTTTGGGTGAGTTTTGCGAATTTAATGAGTGACCATCCTTGATAGCTCACTCAATCACATAACATATACAGTTCACATATTTTTCACATAATTTACATCACTTCATTTAACATATAGGATCATATTCAGGGCAGTCAAATTAATCATTTCAATTATTTAAAATACACATATCACTTATAATGCAATGTGCAAGAGACTCATTTTCATTTATTACTTTGTTATTACCGAGTGCCTATAACTGTCCCGTATCTATTGTGGATACCAGGTTCATTAATAACTGTCCCGTATCTATTGGGGATATCGAGCTCATTTTATATAGTGAGCCTTTGGCTCTTACACATGTTTTGAGCTTTAAGCTCCTTTTCACAATCTGAGTTTTAAGCTCCTTTTCACATTTTGAGCTTTAAGCTTCTTTTTCACATTCTAAGCTTTAAGGACTTTTGCAGTGGCTACTCCAGTCACAACATCCTTTATGTTTCATGCATTTATGTAATGGAATGCATCACATTCACATAATTTCAGTCTATCACATGCTTTTGGATTCACATTCAATTTGATATTCATCATCAGACCGTGATCTGGCATTCAACATAAATGTTGAGAAACAGTTTTTCAATCATATGCATATTCACATGTTTCTTTGAAACTAGGTTCGACATTTAACAATCATATTAGATATCACATATTTCATCAAATTCACATACAAGGAGCACTTCAATATTCTCACATTTATCAAACTCCTCAGACATTCAATGTCCGAAAATCAGAAAAATCACATTCACATTGCAAAATCATTCAATATATAATATAAAAAAAACAATCAGTAAGACCATCTAGGTCAACTTATAGTACGCTCCAGATTAGCATTTGCTTCCAAGATCTGGAAACGTCTGGATGCGGACATTTTATCCTGCATATCAATATTATGCAATATACATGTTGCACACACATTAATAATTGCACAATCTTAAGTATTCATTTATGTACAAATGAGTGTACAGACTATGTACAATGCATGCTCAATGACAATCCCGAGTATATTATCAAATTTCACATTTTATCCCCATTTTCATTTTATAACTCAATTACTCGTCATTTCATTTTTAGCATTATTGCTTTTCATAGTATCCGACTCTCATTTCTTTTTATAATATCTTCAAAATTCCAAACTTTCGAGTCAATTTTCCATGATCACTCTAACTAGAAAAATGCAGTAATTTGGCAAAACTTTCTTCTAGAAATTTTTTCTCCTATCTCTTAAGTTTCTAATGACATCAAAATCATTTAATTTGGTTTAGTATTTCAAAAGTGATACTCTAAATAATTTGGACTGTTCTTAAACTAAAACAGTATTCTGTGCTCATCTTCAAGTCAGATTCTGGAATTCTAAATATAGGATTAAAATTCAATTTCTTCAAAAAAATTGTATCCCTATGTCTCTAGTTTATTCCAAATCAAGAATCACTCCATTCGGATAACTATAGAAAAAGTTATGATCAAAATACCGAAGCATGTTTAAGTTGTGTAGGAAAGTTGGTCGTGGTGAAGCCAGAAGTTGGCCGCAGCGAACTATTTCCGAGAGGAATCCTCGTAAAATCTTGCAAGTTGGCCATGGCAAACCAAGAGTTTGCTGTGACGAATGTTTCCTGAGAGGAATCCTTGAAAAATCCTACAAGTTGGCCATAGTGAACTTTCACAGAAAGCAGTAAACATGACTCATTTTCTAGCTTTTCCAACTCTATTTTTCAGGTCAGTTTTGTATGACTATTATGACATAGAAAATTAGGTTTTATGGCAATAACTTGTTCTAAAACGTTGTTCATCTATGTCTTAAGTTTCTAAAGAGCCTAAGTTCATACAATTTGGCCCAGTAAACTACAAGTTATACATAATTTACTACATGTTGTTCAAAAACAAAGACACAATCCGAAACTCAACTTCAAGACAAATTTGAAAACTCCTAGAGACAGAATTCAAACTCGATTTCCTCATGAAAAATGTATCCATATGTATCTAATTTAATTAAAAGCAAAAATCAACACATTTGGATATCTATAAAACAAGTTATGGCTAAATTACAGATGCATAATCAATAGAAAAAGTTACAACTAACTTTTTTTCCAGCAGACTTTAAACGCCATTATCATTTTATCTCTAAACTTTTACCCTAGTTCTTCCCTTTTCAAGACACTACACTTGCCTTTTCTTTAATTTCAAATCTCAATCCAATCCATGTCTAAACCAACCAATGATCCATGTTTGTATCCATTAAAATCAGAACATAACAATATCCATTCACAAATAAATTTTTCAGAACTTCTTTCTACATCCATTAAGGATTCATTCTAACTTTAAATCATCTCTATAACAACTTATAGATCATTAATCATTATACATGTAAAAGCAAAAAATTAATCTATCCACAAAACTCACTCACGTTTTTGAATATACCCATCCTTAATTTATGAACATTTAACTTCTAACTATCATCAAATCATGTTTCATTCTTCAAATCAAGAAGAGTGATGCTTATACT
>JANQAP020008247.1:0-11604 GCA_026874005.2 Erythroxylum coriaceum | reverse complement strand
CTAATTTCTCCGATTAATCTCTCGTGTACCCATTTTGTATAATTCAACCCGTTATCTGGAAACGGGATGTTACATTGACAGACTTCTACAAGTTGTCAATAAAATTAGATTGCTTGGAGAAGACTTGATTGACAAGCGGGTTGTTGAAAAAATTCTTGTAACCTTACCAGAAAGGTTTGAAGCCAAGATTTCTGCATTGTAAGAATCTCATGATTTGTTAGAAATTTCATTGGTAAAACTTATAAGTGTTTTGCAAGCAGAAGAGCAAAGAAGGTTGATATGTTAAGGTGGGTCTATTGAAGGTGCTATGTAGTTAAAATTCAAAAATCAAGATTACAATAATAATAAGAAGAAATGGCACAAAAGCTATTCAAAGAAAATTGGTGAGAAACATATACATGGTGGTAGCAGCAATATCTCTACTGGTACAAATGGAAAGGAGAAAAAAACATGTCAACACTATGGCAAAAGTAATCATCCTCATTTCAGATGTTGGTGGAGACAATTGGACATATAGATAAAGTTTGCAAATTGAAAACTTCTCAAGAAAATGTAAAAGCAAAAACAACAGAGCATGCAGACCAACAGGATGAAGAACAAATTTTTATGGTTACTTATTTTGCAGGCAATGTAGAAAATGAAGCTTGGTTACTTGACAGTGGTTGTACTAATCACATGACAAATAATTTGGAACTCTTTAGGAGCATTGACAAGTCTTTTGTATCTAGAGTGAAGATAGGTAATGGAAAATATATTCCTATGAAAGGAAAAGGTACAACAGCAGTTGAAACCATGTCAGGTACTAAATTAATTTCAGATGTGATGTATGTGCCTTATCTTGATCAAAATTTGTTGATTATTTATCAATTATTAGAAAAGAACTATAAGTTGCATCTTGAAGGAAGGCAATGTATAATTCGAGATACTAATGGTTTAGAAATATTTTGCTTGAAGACGAAAGGAAAAAGTTTTCAAATTAATTTTTTGGAGGAAGCAAATGAATTTGTTGGAGTTGAAACTCAAACGAAAATTTGGAATAAGAGATTAGGTCATTTTCATCATCCTGCCTTGATTATGTTACAAAAGAAAGGTCTTGTGATTGGATTATCTAGTCTTGATGAAGTAATTCCAGATTGTTCAGCTTGCCAATATGGCAAACAACACAGAACTTCCTTACTTTATAACAGGGCCTGGAGAGCAACCAAGAAGTTGTAGCTGATTCATACAGATTTGGCAGGACCTATAAGTGAAGTCTCATTAAAAGGTAACATGTTGTATATCATTTTTATTGATGATTTCAGCAGAATGTATTGGATTTATTTTATGAAGTTTAAGTATGAAGTGGCTAGTATATTTTGGAAATTCAAAAGTTGGATAGAAAATCAAAGCAATTGCAGGATGTAAATTTTGAGATCAAATAATGGAAAGGAGTATACATCTAGTGAGTTCACTAAGTTTTGTGAAGATGGTGGCATACATCATCAACTGACTGTGCCTTATAACCCACAACAAAATGGGGTAAGTGAACAAAAAAATAGAACAATCATAGAGATGACAAGATGTTTACTTCATGAGAAAAATTTACCAAAGAAATTTTAGGCTGAGGCTGAAAGTACAGCAGTATTTCTGTTGAATAGATTGCCAATCGTAGCAGTACAGAAAAAGACTCCTTTTGAAGCTTGGTATAGATACAAGCCATAGGTGAACAATTTTAAAATTTTCGGTTGCTTATGTTTTACATTTATTCCTTATGAGAAAAGGGATAAATTAGATAAGAAGACAGAACCTGGAATTTTTGTAGGTTATAGTGATGTCTCAGAGGCCTATAGAGTTTATCATCCAAATACAAATAAATTGGTGGTTAGTAGAGATGTAACTTCTTTTGAAAATGATGAGTGGAATTGGACTAATGACAATGTGAATGAGTTTGAAAAGAAACAAGAAAGTCTTAATGAGGATGTAGATGATTTTCCTGTTAGAGGAACTAGGTTGCTGTCAAACATTTATGAACGATGCAATGTATCCATTTATGAGCTTGCAGGTTATGAAGAAGCTGCAAAAGAAAAAAATGGGTTGATGCAATGTTAGAAAAGTTGAGAATGATTAAAAAAATGAAACATAGGTTTTAGTGGAGAGACCAAAAAATAAAAAACCTATAGGAGTAAAATGGGTGTTTAGAATGAAGGTTAATGCTGATGGATCTCTTAATAAATATAAAGGCAGGTTAGTTATGAAAGGTTATGCTCAAATGCCTAGAGTTGATTATTCAGAAACATTTGCTCTAGTAGCAAAACTGGAAACTGTAAGGATGCTGCTAGCAATTGCTGCTTAAAATGGTTGGAAAGTCTTTCAACTAGATGTTACATTTCTAAATGGTACCTTGCATGAAAATATTTTTGTAGAACAACCTGAAGGTTTTTATGTCACTGGTCAAGAAGAGAAAGTTTATTTATTGAAGAAGGCTTTGTATGGTCTCAAGTAAGCTCCAAGAGCTTGGTATGAAAGAATAAATGAATATTTACAGAAGCTGGGGTGTGTGAGAAGTCTAAGTGAATTTACTCTTTATGTAAAAATTATCATAATGACATGATTTCTTTCTCTATTTACGTGGATGATATATTAGTGACAAGAAGTAATGAAAGGCTTTTGATACAATCTAAGTTACAAATGATGGAGGAGTTTGAGATGACTGATCTTGGTGAAATAACTTATTTTCTAAGTGCAAAAGTTAGACATATGTCTAATGGAGTTTTCATTAGTTAGATTAAATATGCAAAACAAATTATGAAGAAGTTTGGCATGGAGAACTGTAAGCCTATGTATACTCCCATGAATGAGAAAGAAAATTTTAGTAAATCTGATAGAGCAAGTAAAGTGGATGAAAGAGTGTATAGAAGTCTAATTGGATGCTTAATGTATTTAACAGCTATAAGGCCTAATATTGTACATGCTGTTACTTTGTTATCTAGATGTATGGACTCTCATTATACAACAACAAAAAGGGCAGTTAGGTATATTGCAGTTACTCTTGATTATGGAGTTAAATTTAGTTGTAGCAATTTATGCAGGATGCAAGGTTTTTCAGATAGTGATTGGGCAGGTTGTGTAGATGATATGTGTAGTACTTCTAGATATTATTTTGGTTTTGGTTCTGGTATGTTCTCATGGCTTAGTAAAAAACAAGATTTTGTGGCTCAGTTTATTGTAAAGGCTGAGTATATTGTAGCAACAGTTGCTGTGAATCAAGCTCTTTGGTTGAGAAAATTACTTGCAGATTTGAAGTTGTCTCAAATAGGAAGCACAAAATTTATGTTAACAATCAAACTTGTATTGCAATTTCAAATAATCCTATCTTTCATGGTAAAACCAAGCATTTCAAGCTCAAGTTCTATTATCTCAGAGAAGTGCAGCGTGAAGGTGAAATTAATTTGCTTTATTGCAAAACTGAGGAGTAGATTGCTAATATACTGACAAAAACTCTACCCAAAGTCAAGTTTGAAGTGCTAAGAAGAAAACTGGGTCTATGCAGCGCCTAAACCAAAGAAGGAGTTTTGAATATTTTATTTGTTTTAGTTGTTGACATGTCATTTTATATGTTAGCTATATTGAAAGGTTACGTTTGCTATATTGAAAGGTTGTGTTGGTAGTTAAATTCAGTTTGAAAGGGTATGATGGTTACATGTCATTGCATAACTGCACGTAACTACAGTACAATATTGTATATAAATATAGTTGATTGGGTGAATGAAATTATATAGACTTCTCATTCATATGTCTAAATTTTATATACGTTTATGTTTGTTTCACATAAACTATTTCAGACTTAAACTCTTTTCATAAACTTTACAAGAGAAGATGGCTGAGGTTGTCGCGTGACTAGACGAACTTTGTCTCAATTGAAATAGCTTAGGACAGAGAAAGAGTGGACTAATATTTGTCTGTTATCATGCCACAGAGACGTGTTTTCACCATTCCCTATCAAGTGCTTGATGAATGGATAGATAAAACTCCTGAGCTGCAATAATTGGTTAACAATCAAAGAATGTTAAGGAGAGGGATATAATTGCCAAAAAGTCATATTACGAAGATGAACTTCATGCACCCACTTTACCCACAGTACCCCTTTATTAGTGAATATATGCCAAATTTTTTTGCATAACGACACTTTCTGTGTATTGGAGACAGAAATAATACCTAAGCCACCATTTTTTTTAGTAATGCGAGTTCACTCTATTTTACCCGTCCTCTCTTAGCATTCTCAGTCTTACCTAACCAAAGAAAAGCTTTCAATATCCTATCTATCTCCTTGGTTACCCTTTTTGGCCAGACAATATTAGCTGACCAATGTAAGTGCATGATACTTAGGATGGAAATGATAAGGTAATCTGGCCGCATAGGATAAGTAGTGATTTTCCATGCATTAATCTTACCTTTTAGCTTTTCAAGTAAAGGAATGCAATCATAAAACTTCAGCTTAGCTATAGTTATAGGGACTCCTAAGTATTTGAAATAAGGAGGGTGTAGACTCATACTAAGCATATGACTGAGAGCCTCCTTGTTACTCACATTCGAAGATAAGTATAAATGACTCTTTTTAATGTTTATCTTTAGACTCGACCATTTAGAGAATGTCTCTAAAGTCTGAAGCATCAAATTGATGGAGGAAGGATCTACTCCACTTATAAGTGCAAGATCATCCACAAATAAAAGATGAGTGAGCCGATTTCTAGCACAACGATGATGGAATGTAAAGCTGCCATTAGAGGAGATGAGTTTATTTAACAATCTAGACAAACCCTCCATTGCTATGGTAAAGTGGTAGGGGGATAAGGGGTCCCCCTGCCTAATCCCTCTTGTAATTCAAAAGGGAGTAAATGATAGTCCATTAATGAGAATGCTTATGGAAGCTGTAGAGATGCAAACCATAATCCATCTTACAAAGGTATCAGGAAATCCCATAATGTCCAAGAAAATTTAGATGAAGCTCCGACTTAAAGTGTCGAAGGCTTTAAAAAAATCAATCTTAATTAGGTAGTTATTGATGCATTTAGATGAATCCTATTCACCAACCAGCTCTTGAAGAAGCATGATATTGTATCCTATATTCCTCTCTGGAATGAAAGCGCTTTGGGTAACATGAATAACTTCCTAAGCATCTTTTTTAATCTATTAGCAAGAAATTTAGTGATGACTTTGTAGAGAGTTTTACAATAAAAGATTGGTCGATAATCAGTTAAATAAGAAGGCCTTTTTTTCTTGGGTAATAAACAGATGTACGTGTGATTTACCTCCTAGAGCATCTATGAGGAAAAGAAAAACTTGAGAATTGCCTTTGTAAATAAACCACCAGTGATTTCCCATGTTTGTTGAAAAAAACTAGCAGAAAACTAGGCTAGGCGCTTTGGTAGGATGCATATTGATTATCACCTTTTTCACGTCCTTTACTGTGAATGGTGAAGACAAGAAAGTAGTTAAAACTAGGTCCAATGAGCTTACTAGAAGATTTTTCATATTAGAGGAGGGCTACTTGGAGCTATCATGCCCCATCAGCTGACTGAAGAAAGATTTAGCCAAAGCTAGCAAAGAATCATGATCATAATGAGTATTACCCTCGTCCTCAACGAGAAGAGAAATTTTATTTTTATTTCTTCTGGATAAGATGAACGAGTGAAAGAATTTAGAATTTGTGTCCCCCTCTCTTATCCAATTAATGTAAGCTTTTTGCTTAAGGATAGAATGTTGAAGATTAAGAGCCAACTGGTACTCCTTAAGCAAGTTAATCTTTAGTACTCACAAATTAGAATCATAAGGATCCTGATAGCAATTATCTTAAGCCTGCCTGTAATCTACGTTTAATGTCAGAAATGGAAGAGGAGTGCTGTCTTTGGAAAACCTTTGGAGCAACTTTAATCGATTTTAGTTTTTCCATGAGCTGAAATGCCTTAAATCCTTTGATATCATGGCTCCAGCATCTAGAAATAATTTGCCTAAGGTCCTCCACTAATTTTGAGATACTAGTAAAATAGCGGAAGGGAGCATTATCTTGGAAAGTTGAGCAATCTTTTGGACAAGCATATATGAATGATTAGAGAGTAGAGTTTCTCCAAAATGAACTTGAGAGTGAGGGTATTATGCTACCCATGAGGGGTTAACCAATATTCTATCGAGCTTCTTTCTGATAAACATACCACCCATTTATTTGTTCGACCATGTGAAAAAACGACTGGACAAGGAGAGATCCATCAACTCTACATTGTTGAATAGAAAAGTAAGCTTTTTAGTATCCACAAAGAAGAATTCTCCCCCTTCCACTTCAGAGGAATGTAATGTATAGTTGAAGTCTTCACTGACTATCGAAGCTTGCAGAGAAATCGATTGCATCCTTACTAAGTCAGGCCATAACTGGTGTTTGTGAAAGCCAAAATTGGAGGCCTAAATAAGAGTGAGGTCAAATGATGCTTGAAACCCTCTAACCGACATTGCAAATGCATAAGTTGATCGCTTTCATCAATTTTATTAACAGACAAAATATCATAATTGTAAAAGCAGAGGATCCTCCCATTATAATGGAAGAGATAGTTTGAATAGTATTTCCAGTTAGCTCCCAAAAAAGACAAGTCCTTTGATTAAAGAGGTGTTGACTTTGGATTCAAGCAACCCTACTATCCAAAGCTACTTGGCTATCATCAAATCCTTCATCATGGACCTTTTGAGGGGGTCATATTTTCTCCTCAATTTAGTAGCTAGAAGTTGGAAATTATTCAACTCTAAAATATGATCAACCTAAATTGTCTCGATATGTTGAGCTTGTTCAGGCTTCTCAGGAAAAATTTTATGGGCATTATCCTCGAAAACACCATCTCCACGATGCAGCAGTGGACCTTAGTCACAAATTCATTCAGATTTTTGTAAGGAGAGGAAAAAATCCTACTGTAATTAGTTTCCTGGATAGCATATTCAGGCTCTAAATTTATAATGCTCAGGTTGTTGTCTATAGCTGCATTTAACTGGGAAATTGAAACCTCAACATTTTCTTCGTTACAGATTTTCTTCTTTTTGCTTGCTGTCATCTTGACCTATTACACCAATATCTATCCCCAAAAGTTCTTACTACATTTTGTTGGAGTTTTTGAACATAAACGATAGAAAAATGAGCAGAGAAGATGAGAACAACGAGATAAAAGGAAACTGATGTTAACTCACGCACTTTAAGTAAATTATCAGAACAAAGAGGCCTTATATAAGGCTTATGCATAGTGGCAAACATGGGTCACAACTTATAACAAAAACATCAATAAAAACTACCCACTACTACTTATCATGACTCAACAACTTAGCAACAATTTAATGACTTCTTAAAGACTTGAACATCTAAATAACCTTGATAAACATGTGACATAAATCAAACTAATTCTTAACACCCTCCCTTAAATTGAAATCTGCAGAATTCAATTTAGGAAAGAAATTGACAACTCTGGCTAAGTCAGCTATTGAAGAACTTCTTTTACACGACAATTTATATTTTCTGACTTCTCCCCATCTTCAAAATATTCTGTGAAGCACTTCTCTTCACCAATTGATGCACATCTCATCATCCTGTTGATGCCCTTCTTACCAACCTGCAATCACTGGAGCATGTCTCTCTAAACACATCTTAGTGCACATCCACCAACTTTTAAAAAAGAGTTTCTTCATCAACTAACTCCATATTTGCTTGTTCCTTTTTCAATCTACAATCTTTCTGTAGGTGTCCAAATCTTTTACAGTTGAAACATTGAGGTTTTACCTTATGCCAACAATCTCTCTCTTCATGCCCCGGTTTCTTGCAATGATCACCTTGAGGAGTTTTATCTTTTCCTTTTGAAGATTTGGCTAGAACAACTCTTTCATTGATTTGCTCAGTTTCAACTTTCCGAATGGCCCTTCTTTGCTCCTATGCCTACAAAACATTAATCAATTCGGATAAAGTTAAATTATTAATATCTCTTGAATCTTCAAGAGATGAAATTTTTGCATCAAAATTTTCAGGCAAACTTATAAAAATCTTTTCTACAATTTTGCTTTCGAATAGATCCTCCCCTAATAGCCATATTTTGTTCACCAAAGTCATCAATCGATCAGAATACTCTTGTTGGCCCTCGAATTTTTTTTGAGTTAAGCATGATTTAAATGAATTATGAGGTCATGATAGAATTATTATTGGAGTTTAATTATTTATTTCAGCATTAGTAGGGTTTTATTTTATTGGTTAGTAGGGTTTTATTTTACTGGTTAGTTAGATTAAAGCAGTAAGAATGTATTGAGGGCAATTGTGGCATGTCACTTAAGTATAAAAGCCATAAAGCATTAAAGGAAGGGTAAAGTGGACATTTAGCACTCATTAAGGGTAGAAGTGGAAGAGGAAAAATGTTGTTTTGTTCATTAAAGGAAGAAAAACATGAATGAAGGAAAAGAAGGAGAGAAAAACTTGAAAAAAAAAGAAAAGAGAGAGTTTCGGCCATACAAGAGAAAAAGAAAGAAGACAAAGTTAGGGTTTCATCTTTTCTTAGTTTTTAAGAGTGATTTTGAGGGTATTCAAGAAGAGAAAAAGAAAGAGAAAGATAAGAGCTTCCATTTGAGCCCAACATCTCTTTGTTTGGTGAAGATTCAAGGTAAGCCCATTTTTAATCCTTTGTATTTTTGGAAGGGTTTTAGTTCATGAAGCTTAGGAAATATATGGGTTTAAGTACTCTAGAATCAATTTTTAGTGAATATGTTTTTTGGGTTCTCAATTTGTATTCCTATTGAATTGGATTTTTGCCAATGTTAAAGGGAATCAAGAGAGGCAAGAGGAGCAGGAGGAGGGGCATTTTTAAGCAAGTTTTTATGCAAAGAATCCAGGTGGGTTACATGCTTATAGTTGAGTTAATGAGCCATGAGTATTTTAGAGTTAAATGATTTCAATTGCTTTATAAATGTTACATTTATTGCTTCTTAAATGATTTAAGTAATTTCTATTTGTTTGGTACATGAATCTTGTTGATGATTTATGAAATGATGATGGAAATTGTATTTGAAATATATCATGCTTATGGAAATCACGTTTCCGAAACCTGACATTTGTTCAATATGTTTACAAGTCATGAAATTCATGTTTGTGTGGGTTTGTGGTGGTCCATCATGTTATGTCATGTGCACGTTGACCATGTTAAGGGCTTCTCCCGCCTGCTCGCTAATGGCATGGAGCTCCATCACGGACTCCCTCATGTTTACTGGAGATTCGTAAGAACTCCCTCATGTTTATCGGAGCTTCTTAAGAACTCCCTTATGTATATGGACTACCCAAACCATTATGAGGGCTTAAGTTGTTTATGAATTGTTGCAAGTTTAATGAATACATGACTTATGTTGTTTATAAATTGTTTAATAAGCTTGAGAATTTGAGAAATAAGTGTTTTACGAATTCAATGCAATTTACTATGGCAATGAATATTTTCAATAGTTTTGCTTGTTTCTCCACTATAAACTTGTTACTCACGAGCTTTTAAGCTCACCCTCCATTCCTCCCCATCTCCAAGTAAAGAGCAAGAGATCGGGTGATAGAGAGTCAAGGCATCATTCCAAGTCTGCATTTTTTTATTTAAATTAGTATAGAGAAAACTCAAGGCTTTAGCCGTAGTTTAAGTATTACTCGTTCATGTATATTTTGTATTTTTGGATTATGAGACCAATGATGTATTTGGGTCTTGAAATGCCCATTAAAGCTTTGTAAAACTCTTTTCTTTTGATGTTAATGAAATATATTTATGTTTTGCTCATGACTTTCCAAGTTTTCGCATTGCATTTTCAAGCATTCATAGGGGTAAAATTTGTATTCTGACTTCATGGAAAAAAACTGTATTAATCTAGGCTGATTTGGACAAGGTTATCTTCTTGGAAGTTATAGTTTATCCTCTTAGCTTTCCAATGATATAAAGTGTGTAATTTTTGGAGATTGGACTTGAAAGATAGGATTTTTACAATTTAGTGATGTTACACAGGGTGCATACTGGACACTTTATAGCCCATTTCTAACTTGATTTAACAAAAAAAGAGTACTATGGTGTCTTGAAATGGGAAGAATTAGTGTGATAAGTTAGAGATGAAATAAAGGTGATAAAGAGAGTTGAACATGTACAGAAATTACGATAAATGTGCATAAGTTTGAATGTTATGTTTTTGGATTGATGACCAAACATAGATTATGATTTGGATGGAAATGATATTGAGCTAAAATGAAAGTGATAATAAAAGGAAAATGATGAGGAAAATAAGTTAGAAATGATAGATATGCATAAGAGGGGTCATAGGTAACTTGTAGGAGTTAAAAATCTAGAAATTGACCCATAAATGTCTGTTGGGCGAACTTGAAATTCGCTGGGTGGACCTTCTCGAGAATTCCAGCGTTCCAGCTCAGTTCATGTCCATTTGGAGGGACATTTGTCTGCTAAGCGGACATTCTTAGGATAATTATATAAATGTGAAATTTTTGACCCTTTAGATGGCAAAATCTCTCTTCGAGGTCTTCATAGAAGTTGTAGAACTCGAAGTCCTCTTCAAAACTGTACTTGAATAACCTTAATCTGACATCTATAGTGAAAGTTATGTTTTTTGCCCCAAATCATGTATCTATTTATAAGTTGTGGACTTATCAATGCTTCTTATGATACATTTAGGCTTGAATAGAGCTTGAAATGCACTTAGTTTGATGTGGAAATAAGAGATAAAATGAGTGATATATTTAGGGTGACGATTGAGGATATAAACATAACAATGGATTGTCGTATATCAAGTGTTCAAATATGGAATTTTGGGATGTTATAAGAATGAAGATGAACCTATGATGGCTAATGAGATTCGAATACAAGAACCTTACAGAGTGATGCACTCATGTTTGACTCATGAGTTAGACTTCGAAAACGAGGCCTAACATTTGTTGGTATCAGAGTAACTAGGTTTAGGAGTATCCTAGGCATGAAATTGGTCGTTTTAAAACACAAAATGAACATGCATTGATTTAAAAGAACATGCATTGTTTTTGTATTGTTTCACATGATTTGAAATTGTTTTACATGAAGCACAGTTTAAGAAGGTTTTACATGCACACATGCGAGTTTAAACCTGACATGAAGCATGAACTAAAGATTTTAAATAGTTTTTAAATTGAAGTAGTGAGTATGCTGCCTCGAAGGAGAATTCGAGGAGCTATGTCTTGATCTCGCTCTCACCAAGGAAGTACGAATGAATCTCATGTCCCACAAGACATGGGGACACACTCTGCTCATGATTCTAAGGCACCTAGTGTGCAACATGAAGTGCCACTACCTCCTCCTCCTATGCCCCAAGTAAACCCCGTGGATCCACATTTCTTTCAAGCCTTTGCTTAGGCTTTCACACATGTTATGGGCCAAGTGCCACAAGTTCCAGTGCAAGCTCTAGTGGAAAGGAGCAGACAGTATGATAAGCTCTGCAAGTATGGGGCTATAGAATTTAATTGTTGGGCCTTGAATTTTTTGTTTATTTTAGTAAACATGATTTGAATGAATTCTGGTATTGTTAGATAAATTATTTTTGATTGAGGTTAAC
>JANQAP020008222.1:0-11606 GCA_026874005.2 Erythroxylum coriaceum | reverse complement strand
GTCAGAAACACTTCCAATTATGCTAACCCATTCAAAAAGACCAATTTACCCTTTTCCATAAGTGAGGGGATGTTACAAATATAGTCTTTTAGGTTGCTAAGATTTATTAGCTTATGAAATTAGTGTTCTGGGTTGCTTTGGTTAAATATGCATGTCAATTAGGATACGATGTTAGTTCATTCACCTTAGGAATTTGACATATTCATTTATAATTTTAGGTCAATCAAATAAGTAGCATTATTATTATCTTTTCATGAGAACGATTAGCTAAAGAAATGAGGTAGTTAAGAAAATATAAAATAAAATAATGTGTGTTTTGTTTAATAAATAACTATTTCGTTGGCTTTTTTTGAAATAAATCGGGTTATGAATAGAGCTAGTAGCCGGTTGAGAATGTGATCTAGTTGAGTAACCAAGGACATACATCACCAATGTTTGCCTTCGCGTCAAAAGGCTATAATGACATTCCAACAAAGCTGCATAATAAAAACATGGCCTAGTTGAGTAACTAGGGGAGATTCATCATAAAAGTTTACCTTCGTGTCAAAAGGCTAGGCTCATGTCAATTAAAATCAACAAAAATTGCGTGTTATTTAATAAATCCTACCGATCTTTGTGAATAGCTTGAATTTTCATGAAAAGCTACTTAGGTATAGTTACAATTTTAATTGACCGAATAATTATCAATGTGTGTGTGCTAGTGATGGGAGTGAATGAATTTGACATTAAGGTCTTGATTGGTGTGCATATTTAGTCCGAAGTGCCTAGACATAGATTTCATAGGTTAATAAATTAGAACAACTTAAAGGATTATGTTTGCAGTTAAATTTATTTCGTAAAGTTTAACACCATTGTACCATTATTGCATATGTGTGTGCTGTGGTATAGTGTATTTGTATCTTGACTATTTTGTTTTTACTTAAGGACAAGCAAAAGTTCAAGTGTGGGGATGTGATAGTTTTACATTGAATGATGTTTTAATAGGCATTTTAGTATGTTTTTAGTTGTTAATTAATTGATTCATGCATATTTATGTTTAGAATTGTGTTAGTTGGTTAGATATTTGTGTGTTGGTTAGATATTTGTGTTTTGAGTGTTATGTGGGTTAGAGCATGCTATTGAGCTTTAATTTTGTGTATTTGAGGGGCCTTGATGTATTTGTTAGTATTTGAGAGCAGATATTGAAGAACGGAGGAGATTCAAAGGAGATTCGGAGGAAGCCCGGAAGAAGACCCAGGGCCACAATCTTGACAGAACCATTTTGGGGGAGCCATGATCATGCCCTATTCTACCATGATCGTGGCCTGCGCGACAGTAGAAGCGAACCGATTTCTAAAACTCAACTTTACAGGGTTATTTCAGACTTTTGGGGCTCGGGTAAAGCCTAAGTTTTACCTTAAATAGAAAATACTATAAAAGGCAAAGAGAAAGAACCTTAAAGGAGTCTCCATTCTTGCCACTTTTGAAAGAAGCTAAGGAAGAAGAAGCTTGTAGAGAGAGGAGAAGAGAGAAGAAGGGGATCTACCTTGGGTGCTTCCACTTTCAATCCTTTCAAGTTGTACTCTTTTCTTTCCATCTCTTATTTCTTCACATGATGTATGAGATATGATTGATGATGATGAATCTTTAATTAAGGATTTTCTAACTTTTCTTTAGGGATTTGTACTTAATTTAATATTAATCTAGTTGCTTTTTTTAATTTATCTTAGTGTTGTGATTATTTGTTGTAATTGCATGCTTCGGTAATAAATCGAGAGAGTGAATCAAATGTAAAATGATTGGGTTGGTTAATGAGAGTTAAACGACCTACTAGACCATGCAAATAATCAAATCAGTAATTATACGGAGAGAGATCTCATGTGAGGACCTGGTTGTTTAATAAAATGCTTAAGATCTGATTAGGTTGCGAGCTGATTATTATTCGAGAGATTACATATTTCTTAATGCAACTTAATTATGATTTATTAATTAGAGCTTAGTGATTATAACTTGAGAGAGAGTAATTCACCCTTCGATAGTCTAGAACTGACACCACATTAACACAAAAGCGACTAAGTTAGCATTAATGATAGGATAAATCCCCTCTCTTATAATTTGTTAATCTTCCTTGGTTGAATTTCAATTGTCAATTGGTGGTGAGCACTTTTGACTTCTTGTATGTTAACTTTACAATTTAAATTTCAATCAATCCATATTCACGAATTTACTTTTCTGTTTAGCTTTTATTTTTATTTTAATAATCCTTTTAGGAATTAGATAACTTAGAACTAGATTAGTTCACAACCCATCGAGGGATCGACACCTCATATACTACATTCACGACCCGTGCACTTACGGTATATTGAGAGTTAAGAATTTGCAAAACTTGTCACTCAATTTGATCAACAGTAGATAAGTGAATTTAATTTGTGTTATGAATTTTGAGAATAGATATTTTATAAGCATCATGAAATTCCTTGTGTAAAATGCATACGAATTAAGTAATTATGAATTCTTTTGAGCATTTCATTTACTAAAAAAAGATAAAAAATATAAATAAATGAGCATAAATAATTTCATATTGTTGGTTTCAAACCAATAAAAAAGTAGAGGTTAAAGAGTGGTGCTAGTAGTCATTTAAGATAGTGACTTGGTTAAGTAAATGGGAGTATTTATAACAAAATATTATTATCATGTTTAAAGGCTAAATGACTTTTCAAACAAGCTCCTAATACTCTTAATTTTTTTAATTTTATGTCTTGTTAATAAGGGATTTGAATATGTTTGAAAGTTGAAACATTTTATCTTCTATATGTAAAGGATTGAATTCTATGATTTGGATTAAAGTTTAAACGATCATAAAGTGAATTGAATTAACTTATGAATTGGTATAAGTTATTGGTTGTTTAACATTTCAATGACTGTTATGATTAAATGAGTAATGGAGAATCTTAATTGGTATTTTAATTTGATGACTTCTTTTAAAAATATTTTCTATTTGAGATAGAATGATGAAATTGGTTCGCTTGAGGACGAGCAAATGGAGTTTGATTTATAGTAAATATGCATTACTTTAGCCTAATTTTTATAGCATTATACTTATGTTTTAGAGACTTTTAAAGGATCTGATATTCAAAATTGAGATATATTTTATTCTAGGTTTTGTTTTTACCTCTTCAAGCAAAAGGAACAAATATGTAGAAGAATTGGGCCAATTTGGAGTAATTTTAGAAGAAATGAAGAAGAACCCTAGAACATAACACCTACATGCCACTGTGTTAAGGTCATGTTCTAAGGTGGAATCCTTTGTCACCCTATATACCTTTGTGTTCCACCCTTGATAAGTAACACTGCCCAAAAAAGTTAAAAAATATGGAAAAGACAACACGATTGGAACTCTGTTTTGTATTAGGGTCGTGTTACTTATTAAAAAATAGGATTTTGAATTATTAGAAGGAGGCAAGTAGGGGAATAAAGATCATTTTTGGCCCTAAAAGAATTAATGAAAAGTCACTTGAATATACTCTATAGTAGTTATTGATCAAGAAAAAAGTCGACCTTGGAAGAAGAGTAAGAACTCAACAAAATTCACCAAACATTAAAGGTTAAATATTCTTGACAATAATTTATTATTCTTACTTTCTTTCATGTTTGATGTTACTATTTCTTATGAACTAATTGGGATATAGATTTAGGTAGATGGACTCTACAATGTGATGTGTTGAATTGATGGATCTTTTGATTTAACGAATATATAGTTTCCTTGATATTTTCCATGCTCTATTTGATTGAATTGAATGAACGAAAGTTAAGGATTCACTTATTTGATTCATGCATTCAAATTTACGAGATGAAATGTATGGTTAGGTTATAACGTATATAAAGGTGGTTGAGTATGAGTTACTCAAGATATAATTGCGAGATCTTCTTAGGTTGGGGTAAAACCTATCATAAGAATTCACTAAACAAATTAATGCATTCTTAGGTTGTCTTGGTTAGAAAGAGATTTCAATTGATTCAATTTAAGAATAGGTTATGCTACTCGAGAGAAAGCATAATCTAAATTAGAAATTCTTATTGGTCCAAGAATTAAAAGTGTTGATTAAATCAAGGTGAAGTTGAACGTAGTAAAGTCCTAAGAGAGATCTACTTAATCTAGTTTATTTACATATTGTTTTATTCTTAATTATAGCTTTGCTTTAGCATTCTGAGTGTTTATTTTCTTTTCTTTTCATCCAATCATAATCAAAAGCCTGTATAATTAAGTTTGTGAATAGTCAGTAGTTAACCCCTATTCTTTGTAAAATCGACTCGTACTTGTTAGTGTTAACTACAGTTGTACTGTGTGTTTATGATAGTAGTCTATATCCATACTCGTGTGTAATGACCGTGGATCCTTCTGTATCTCCAAAGAGTTAGGCATGGCTTAAAATATGCTCGTAGGTGTAAATTGTAGATCTCTTTATAACTTTGTGAAATAATATATAGTTTGAGACATGTCTACATATATAAATTATGATATGTCTTAATTTTTAAAGATAAAAATGGTTTAGACCACACCGTCTTAGAGACCTTATCTAACAAAGATAAATGTTTTGCTTTCAAAATATTTTACTTAGCTCCAATTCTTATGATTGTCCGAAGCATATATACAACATATCCTTTATTTCATACTAATTGTTCTTGCATCACCTTGTTTACACTTGTTAATGATATATTCATAACTGTATTTTCAACAAATGAAGCTTCATTCCTTTTACCAAGCATGATATTTCAACAATTTCTTCTCTTTTAAATTTAGCAAAGACTTCACTAATAATTTCTTCTCTTTTAACTTTAGAAAAGACTTCACTAATAAGAGGAAGTGGTTGAAAACCTTTTATCCTCCCTCTTCACAAATTTAATATGAAAACTAGTCAAAAATCTATAGATTCGGTGATCCTCCATCATCTTTTAATAGTGATTACAATTCCCAACTAATTTCCAGCTATAATCCATAGACAAATCTAAATCTAATTCTTGTCATAACTTTTTCAATGAATTGAAGTATTTGGTGACATTATCTTCTGGATAAATTTTACCTCGTTTAACTGTCAATTCATATATTTGAGATTAACTTTTAAAATTTGAATATATGTAAGTGACATTATCCTAAAGTTCTTTGGATGTTGGATTACAAATATAGTTGGAGCTTATATGCTTCTCCATTAAATTTAGTAGCCACATTGGAGTTTTCAACATCCTTAGTATAAGTGAGGTCTTCTTTTGATGGACCCTTTTCTTCTTCAGGTAAGTTTTACAATTTGTTTTCCACTATAATCTGAAGAAAGGGAAGAAAATAAGTTTTTTTATAGAAATTAAAATGAGAATTTCTTTGTTGCAAGAAATATAATCACAATAAAAATATACTTAAATAAAATGCTTCAAGAAAAAATGAAAAAAACTTTGTGAAAAAAACTAACTGAAATTATTTAAAATGTCATAATCATAGTCTATTATCAATTTCTAAAATAATTTTTAAAAGAGTTTTATATAATAAAAGTACACTCACTTTATCTTTTTCGGTACCAATTTTACAACAAAGTTTCTATAAATGACATGTTATCTTGTTTTAACTTATGCACAATGTTAACAAAGTAAAAATCAAATAAATAAAGTTCATCATAATTTTGTTACAATATTCATCCTCCATTATTCCTTTCAGAAATGGCAAATCGGTTTGGCTCGGACTTGACTTGACCCAAAGTTAACAAGTCAGACCCTAGTTGATTAGACCACAAGTCAGGCCATGGGCCGAGATTCTTGGCCCGACTAAGAGTGACAAAACGAGATTGTTTTGTCAAAAAGCAATTTCATTTTTTGAATTTTTATAAAAAATAAGAAATCAACACGGGCTGGCCAGTCCCTAGTTGGGCCTAACCACAGGTCGACAATCCTAATCGGGTTAGGCCATGGCCCGTCCCATTATCATCCCTAATTCCCTTTTTATATTATACTTCTAAAAAGATTTTACTAAACAAAAAATTTTAATAATAATAATTTTATCAAATCATGCATATATTTGAGAGTAATTTAAAAAATTAGGATTATGGGTGTAATATTTTTATATCTTATATGATCTATGTTAAATTAACAATATGTATTTAAATCTAAATGAAACTTAAAATCAAATATCTATTTAATAGTTCTATAATCAAAGTTATGAATATCGTATCGATACTAGTACTAGATTTGGTTATGATATAGTACTGTATTGATACTAGTCAATATTAAAAAATTAGGATCATGGATGTAATATTTTTATATCTTAATAATTATATGATCCTAAGTTAAAACTAACATTATGTATTTATTTAATTTGATTGATAGATATATTATTATAAAAACTAAATCTAAATGAAACTTAAAATCAAATATCTATTTAATAGTTCTAGAATCAAAGTTATGAATATCATATCAATACAAGTACCAGATTTGGTTTTGATATAGTACTGTATTGATACTGGTCAATATCAAATACTGTTTCGGGTAATTTTTAAAATTTGTATGTAGTTCTTGAATATTTTTGAAAATGTAAAATAGTGTCTCAATATATTATACTATATAATTTATAATTTTACATAAACTCTATCTCTAGAAGTTGTAATAATAGAAATTTAAAATACCAACAATCTACTTATTTTTATTAAAATTACTTTTCACATATTTCAAATATAAATAACAACAACAATTAATATAAAAAATCATTTAATCATCATACAAACAAAAAATTAAGGACAATACAAAATATTTAAAATGTAGCAGTTGCATCATATAATAAAAAATAATTATATCAAAACATCAAATAAAAAGAATAATAAATATATATGACTCTCTAACTATTATAATTTACAACAAGAGTTTGTGTTGAGAAAACAACTAACTAGAAGTAAAACCTAAAACAAAAATATTTACAATTATATTTATATTGCATGTATAGAATGTAACATATATATTAAATGAAAGGGAAATTTAAAGAAGAGGAGAAATAAAAGTATGGAACTTCATTCAATCGAACACCTACACAAATTGCATTAACCTTAATTCTCATTTGGTATAAAATCCTCATCATCACCGTCATTCGAATTCATTACACTTAACGACATGTCATACTTTTCCATTTAAGATTATATTCCAAGTCATTATTATCTGTCAAACTCGATTTCTCATAAACTCAATATGCCAAAAAGACCGATATTGTTAAGACAAATTGGATCTATAGAACTACTTATTCTATTAAGAATCCTAGTAAACAAATAACATTAACTTATTAAGAAGTTACAGGAAATTATATCCAACTCAATAATGACAACAATATACCTTTTTCAAAGTTTTAAATTGTATCGAATAAAGATTAAGTCGTTCAATCTTTTGTGCTCTAATATATTTCTTTTCTTGAAATGGATGAATTCAAATGTTCTTCGATTTCTTTTACGCCTGTTGCACTCATACATTAACTCAAAATTTGAATTGCAAATCTTTGAAATTCTAGAACACCACTTCGGGATTGGTCCCACCAAATAACTATAAGACAATAAAAGTAACATTATAAACAAAATAAAATGATGATTAATTTTCAACAATCAATAAAAGTGAAAAAATATACATGAATTAAGTTTATCTCTTTGACGAATAGCAATTGACATCCCAAAATCATTAGAAGCATCCATATAAATCTCCATTTGTGAGCTTAGGACATCTTACATCATCTTATGGGCAGCAATTGTTGTAATTGTTAATAGCATTCGACTATTAACTTAAGCTTTCTTTGTAAAACTTAGTAAGAAATAGACATTAGGATTCAAAAATGCCTCATCTGCAAACGATAGAAAGTAAAGTTACCTTTCTCATCTCTTATTAATGACTAAAAGATAAGGTATGTACTGATAGGTGTGATTTGTATCATGTTTTAAGGTTTAATTTGTTGTGTATTCAGTGTTAATTTGAGTGTTTAGTATGTGTTTACGTTAGAATTGTGTTAGTTTATGTGTTTAAGTGTTTTTATGGGTTAGTATAAGTCTTTGAGCCTAAGTGTTATATTTTTTAAGGTACCTTGATGTGTTTGTTAGTGTTTCAGGGCCAACGGTGAAGAACAAAGAAGTTTTGGAGACTTTCGGGCCAAAATTACAATCTACAATCATGGCACAATAGGCCACAATTATGACAGAGAGATATGAGCACCATGCCCCAAGCCACGATCGTGACACTTTAGCCACGATCCTGACACTTTAGCCACGATCGTGACAGAGAGGTCTGATCTAGGCCACAATCGTGGCACTTAGCCACGCTTGTGATAGAAAGGGGTACACGCTACCAAGATCGTGGCCCTACATTAGGCAGACATGAAAACAGGTGAAAAGATCAAGTTTTGAGGAACTTTTCAGACCGTTTTGACCCCAGATAAACCCTAGGATTGCCAAGGTATTTAAAGAACATGATGAATACAGAAAAGGAGCTTTTTACATCAATTAAATTCTGAAAACCCTAGAGAGCTTATCGAGAGACTTGAGGAAGAAATTGAAGGAAGAGAGGCACGGAGAAATAAGAGATTTCCCGCTATTGTTGCCTCCACCAATCTTTTCCACTTGTATTTTCATATTTTATTTCAATTTTATTGATGTATATAATTGGGATAGTCATTGAGAATAGGTTTTGTTGAATGTTGATTTATGTCTATACTAAGATTTTTATCTTTGAGATTATTGAAATTTGATTTATTATGCTTTTATTGAGTTATTGTGATTCAATTTCTGTTATTAATAATTCAGTAACAAATTGAGAGGGTGAACCGAGTGAATATCATTAAATTGTGCTAACGGGAGTTAGGTAGTTTAATAGATTAAGAATTGAATCAAACCGATAAAATTATGTAACGAGAGATCGTGCATAAGTTTTCGGTAGGTTATTGGACAAATTTATATCTAATTTAGGTTTTGGATAAATTAAAAAATTGAGATGTTGCAATTCTATAATCAAATTAGGGTTAAAGATTATAACTCGAGAGAGAGTAATCCACCCTAAGACCATCTAGACCTAGTAATTTAGTAATTTCATAATCAATTAGGTTTTCATTAAGGTCGGATTTAAACCCCCTTTCTCGCAATTAGTAGTTCCTAGGTTGATTCTTAATTAGGTGGTTCCTAGGTTGATTCTTGATTAGGTTGTGCAAATTGCTATCTTGTTTATAATTTCTGAATTTAATTCTTGAGATTGATTGCTTGATTGAATAATTTTCTGCCTTAGTTTGTTATTTTGAATTATTGTGAATTTAAGTTAGGCCTTAGATTTTAGGATTAAATTACTCCTCCTATCATATAGAAACTTGTGATCAAGTTTTTGGCGCCGTCGTCAGGGAGGCAATTAGTTTAGTTATTTAGTCTAAGATTGTCCACTATCTTTTGTTTAAAAAAAATTTGAGCGTAAAGTAGAGACACATCAAGACATCTTAGAATGAGAATGAAACATCTGAAGAGTTGAATGCTAAGAAGAGATAAAAAGAATGATCATGGAGGATTTATATTATAGGGAGAAAAGGATGCTTACAGAATTTAATAAGCTCCAATTTGATTAGGAAAATCATCATCCTTATATGAACCCGTACACTTTAGGATAGCAGAACCACCCAAATTTTTATTGGTCCAACAATGTAATCACTCAAATGGGACATAAAGACCTATTTGAATTTCGACAAGATGAATCCAGTTCATAGGATTCCAAGTTGGACAAAATCATGGATAAGCTCACGGATATGGAAAAGAACTAGAAGAGATTGGAAGAGAAGTTTAAGCAAGTAGCAGAAGATCATGCCTTTTCTATTCATAATCTAGAGGTTCGAATAGGTCAGCTTTCTAGGGAATTTTGTAAGCAAAGTGTGGAAAACTATCTGCATAGCTGAATGTAAATTCAATAAAGCCATGTCAGGCTATCACACTTAGGAATAGGGTAGAGCTAGAAGAAACAACGAAAAATCAAGATAAACCTGACCTTAGAGAAGACCAAGAAATCAAAGAAGATGATGAAGAAAATAATGTCAACCATCCCGACCTTAGAGAAGACCAAGAAATCAAAGAAGATGATGAAGAAAATAATGTCAACCATCCCTATTCACCAGTTCTTGATATACCATATGTGAACATAAAAAATCCTTGGGGAGATGTTTAGGAAAAGAACTATATTTTTTGGATTGATGATGATCAAATGACATTCAACATGAATGATGTAAATAAGAATCTGAAGGTTAGTAGCTCTTTCAGGATAATTGATGTGTTTGAATCTTCTGAAGAATAAGAGGACGAAGAACAGATGACAACAGACATAGAGTTTGAAGAAAGTATGGAAGTCTCTGTTTGGGAAGAAGAGGAAGCGAAGGTGATTAAGGAAGAAAGAAAGCAATTCACCTTCGTACAAGACAAACTATTGGAGTCGATGGAAGATTCAGGGAATTTTGCTATTCCCTGTTTTATTGACAGTTCATTTGAAAGGACATTATTGAGCTTAATTGGTTTTCATAATGTTATCAACATTGTCCTTGTCATTATGTTACAATTTGTAGCTTACTTACAGGCTATAAAACTGATATTGAACTAAAAGGGTGGAAGCAAGCTGCTCATAATTGATCCCGGCTGAGTTTCCAAAGAAGAACATCGAGCTATCGATGTTAAAAGAAGCATTGCATGGGAGGCAACCCATGAAAAATTATTACCTTTGATTGTTTTTGTTAAAACGTTTGAATTCTGAAGTTAGGATTATTTTGTTTTCGAATAAAATAAAAAAATAATAGGAATTTCGGGACAAGTGGATGACTAAGCAAGCAAGTTAAAGAGAGGTGAAGGAGGCCACAAAAGAATTAAATAGTGAATTTGAAAAAATTGTGAAACGAGCAAAAGAAGAAAAATTAGAAGCGGTGGAAAACTGCTAGGCCACGATCGTGGCCTATAACTGGACAGGAAAGGGAGGTCACAAGGAAAATTTTTACCATTTTACCCTCCAATCACCTTTATATTCATTTCTAACTTCATTTTTTCATTCACTTTCATTTTCACTTTATCTCTCTAGACTTCAAGCCTACAAACACTTTCACATCTCTCTAAAAATTTCAAAGCTCTAAATTTCTTTCAAATTCTACCTAATTCTCAAGAATTATGTCGTGCATTAAACAATAAGCCAGACGGGAGCAATTGGGACATGGGAGAAGAAACTGAACAATAGACTTTAGCACACCCTTCCCGATCTACACAGAGGAGGAAGGTATTCGTTTTCAGTCTTTAAATGCTACACAAATTGTAGTTCCCAAATATTTTGCTTTTTAAACACTTGATATGCTAGAATTGCATGGGAGGGTAGAAAATTTAGCTGAAAGAATCCAGTCGGCCCAATTTATATGGTTCCAATTTCCTATCTATCAGGAGCTCACGTTGGAATTTTTCACTTCACTGACTTATGACCCTAGGAACCCTAAGGAATTATGGTTTAGGTTGAGAGTAAGAGCTTATGAATTGAATATAGAAATTGTAACATCCCGTTACCTATACGGCTAGAACAATTATTTGTGAGACATTGATATGACTTAAGCTATAGGAACGTTAGAC